>JAVCKV010231749.1:0-15843 GCA_032274145.1 Herpochondria borealis | reverse complement strand
TGTCCGAAGAATGCGACGCACCTCGTAAAGCCCTGTGCCCCATTTGAAATTCAAAAGATTAAGTCTACATAGTAATGGCGATGGGAATCACACAGGCTGAATATGGTACGCCAGGGTATGTGAATGAAATCGCCTGGAAAGCTGAAGACTCCCGGAAAGAGCTTCCTTTTAAAACTTTCTGCGGCTTGAATACGGGAGGTAAATCTGTAGAGGGAAAAAAGCGGCCTAACGTACGTTATGAAGGCCATGATACGCACTGGTATGGACATGAATATGAATAATCAATGGAAGGAGCGACAGCTCTTTCCAAATCTTCAAGAGCTTAATTCGAAGTACCGTAATCAGTTCGAGGTTGAAGCCGTCTTACCCAGCCAATAAAATTAATTCGATTGAAGAAAAGAGAATATTGTGAGATTTGTAGTGATCGACCTTGATTTTGACAAATCAAACGCCGATATTATTTTAACAATATTTTTTGATTGGCAATCAAATGTGATTAAAATTAAATTATATATCACCACAATTAATAGTAATTATAAGTTAACCTTAATCACATTATATTGTGTATTAAAGCTGAAAATATCCATTCAAATGTAACGTGATTAACGATAATTACAGTGAATGGGTGTAGTACGCTGCGAACGCACTTTCACGTGGTGCCAGCGGTTTTAAAGCACTTCAACTCGTTATTTTCGTCTATTTCTCTGCTTTCTGCAACATAATGTAAGAAAGATAACTCTCCCTATTCCGATAACAAGTACGCTAGAAAGTTTGCGGTTCGTTTGTATAAGTTCACTCACTTCTCGCCTCGGGACAAGAAGGAGCGCTGCCGTCGCGCCGGTGTTCTTAAAATAGTGTTGAAGGAAGCTCTTGAGTCTGTCTATGCATCACACAAGACTTGAAAGTCCTCAGGACGGCCTCTACGTTCGAGGAAGGTCTCCTTCAGCCATGTTGTATCTGAATTTAATGAAAAGTTGCAAGTCGACTTCCTGTTCATCAAGGAGCTGGGCAATCTGCCCATCCTCCACATGGTCGATCTAGCCACCGGTTATTCGCAGACGTATCTAATGCTATCTAGATGCATAGAATATTCTCTGTCGATGATCAAGATCAAATGGTTCGACGTCCATTGTCCGCTATAATCGCTCTTTGGTGATCCGGAATTTAAAAAAGTGAAGTTCACGCACTCTGTGCAGAGTATGAAGTGAAATAAGAGTCGGGAACCGCCCGGCGTCATAATAATATTGGCTTGGTCGAGTCTGCGCACTCCTCTGTCCGCCCTCTCGTTCAGAGAACTATCAAAGATCAAGATCAATTTCGTGGGTCTCGCCCAGGCTTCCGCCCAGCGTCAGACTACGAGATAATTTCGAGAGCGAAGTTCCTAAATAAAATGCTGTTCGGAGGCAAGCTTTCCAGCAGCCTTGAGATAGCTCGTGGTTATACCCCTCAAAATTCTGGCATACCCAAAGGTCCTATCAGCGAAGATGTTCTTGCACAGGGAGCAAGTCGCTCGTAGTTCTCTTCACCAGTTGTAAGAGCAAAGAAAGATTCGAAAATCGGAAATGTCTGCTCTTGCCCAACACTCCTGTCTACTACTATAGTAAGGAGAAAATTACGGTAAAGTACGTTTTGTGGCACAAGGGTTACGTCCTTAAGACCGAAGAACACATCGTCTTGGTATGGAATGAAAAATCCCTAAAGAGTCCGACTCTTCAAATAGCATACGAGGATTTTTGACTCATACCTTCCTCGCCTCTTCTTCGAGAAATCGATTGTATAGATCTTGGAAGCGATAAATTGAAAAAGGAACAGATGCTTGCTCAAGAGGAAAAAGGTTGCGATAACCCTACTTCCGAGCAGAAGGAAGAAGGAAATCAACTGACCAATTTAACGTCGGACGTGATCTTGGACGAAATAATTCCAGAACCTCCCCCTTGACACGTTCGAGATAGAATTTTCGCTTTGGTCAACTCATCAGAAAAGCTTCACATGTTCTGAAATCGAAACGTTTCTAG
This sequence comes from Herpochondria borealis, assembly GCA_032274145.1. Classification (NCBI taxonomy): domain Eukaryota; phylum Rhodophyta; class Florideophyceae; order Ceramiales; family Ceramiaceae; genus Herpochondria; species Herpochondria borealis. Next base: position 13,828 of record JAVCKV010231749.1, on the reverse strand, counting down.
GGCGCCGTTGATGAAAGTGGGTGACCGCGACATACCCAACAATAACGTGGGACAAACACCGATCCCAGATCCTAAACCTCTCCCTATCGAGCTCGAATAATCCGAGAAGACTCTGCTACGTAAGATGGCAGAGGTTGTCGGCTTTCAACCCGTCACTGAGCATAAGCTAACTTTCGAGGCGCGTTGGGTAATAGACAAAGCTATTGAGAAGGAACGTTCGAACTATTCGGAAAAGAAAGCGTTCATTACTGTCTCAAGCAAGTCGATTCCGCGCAGCGCGAACGTCATCAGCTCACAAAAATTCTTTCAGATCAGGAAAGATATTGAGGAAGAAAAACTGAAGCTCAAATGTCGGCTTGTACCGCCCGGTAATAGAGATGAAGACAAAGGTGAATTAAGAACAGACTCGTCCACAGCTCAGTTTTTCGCGATTGGCACCCTTCGTTCTCTCACGGCGCTCTGCCCCTTCAAAATGGCATCCATAGAAATCCCTGGGGCTTATATAAAGGCAGGGGAACTCACACGAAATATGTAAGTCCGTCCGCCGAAAGGCTAGACAAAGTATAAAGACGAGATCTGGAAAATTATCAAGCCAGCGTACGGTTTAGTCGAATCTGGTCGCCTTTTGCAACTGTTCATAGAAAAATGGCTCTCCGAATATGGAGTTATAAGCATAGAGGGCTTTCCAAATTTACTCATTCTACCATCGAAGAAGGACCGCCCTGCTCTGCTTTCGGTAAAATTCGTTGATGAAATTCTCATTGCCGGCGAAACCGCAGACATTGAGCAGTTATCCGAGGTCATCTCCAAACGGTTAGAAGTCGGCCGTGCAATTATCGACGGCAGCCTCGTCTTCAACAAACTATAGATCAAGATCAAGCAGCGGAACAATTCAACATCCATGTTAAAATGGATGACTACCTTGAGGATATCGAGCCGATTCCGATTTACCTAGCACATTGAAAGGAGAAAGACGCCAAGTGCACCCCTTAATAAATTCGCCTTCTCCAAGGTCTCTCAGGGAGGCTCAAATACTTAGGAAATAGTTTCCTACCCCTTGCAGAAATTTTCGCGAGTCGCCTCCAACAATACGTTGGAGATATTCTCGTTTCCCACCTCTTCCATTGCGAATAATGGACTTCGGCTGGTGAAGTGACTCAATTCTGAGCTGAGTTACCATGCCCCAGCGAACAAGTTCACATCTGGTAACTCTACTGCTTCCTTATTCGCGTTCTCTGATGCTCGTACTGGAAGTAAGTCGTATGGTCAGACAGGCTAAGTCTCTAGACTGCATCTGTGAACGGGGAGAAACCAAGTGTTCCATCCATTGGATTGTAACAGATCTAAGCAAAGCAGAGGCTCGTTCTCCTCTTTCAGAGCCGAGATTTTGGCAGCAGCTGAGTCCGCTGACATATCCATCCTCTTGAAGGACTGCCTGACCACCATTATCCATCGATTCCCTCTCACTCTGGTTGTAGACTCGTTCGGACTCTACTACAAGATATCCACTTTGCATGAAGGCCGTGGATACAGTATTCGTTCGACAGTGCCACGCCTACGGAACTCCTTCGAGTCTCGGCAGTTCGATTCACAGCAGTGGATTCCGAGAAAGAAAAACATTGCTGACGCGTTAACCAAGATTGACGCGGAGATGTTTCCCAATAATAATAAAGCCATGAAGCCATGGAGTCCGGTATTCTACCGAAACAGATGGTATTCTCTTCTTATCGAAGCATGTGTACTAGTTCCCTTAAGAATTCATCTTCGTGAACTAGTAACCTTTATAAAGTTATCGCACATTTTCCGTTAAAGTATTCTTCCATTTTATGAATTTATCCTATTCTCGTAAGTTTTTATTAAGTCTTCGCTTAAACTACTTTTCTAATGAGGTTTGTTAATATGAAGTTAAACTTTTTTATTAACAAACAAAAGAACAACTTTAATCACTGAAGTGGTGTACATAAGGAGTTGAACCCAAGATCAAAAATCGAGAATAATGCCTTACTTCCTAGGATTGCGCTCATCCCGAGTGCGCTTCTTGAGGTTTGTCGACACAACCTAAACTCTTCGCAATTAATCCAAGAAGTTCAACTCCGCGTCATCCCCCACGCACGGCTTAACGGCGCCACTACATTCCTCTAAGGCAACTGGTTAAATGCTGTCATAGATGAACGCTTACTTTTCAAGCGCATCAATACAAACTATGTGTCGGGATCGGTCAGTATTATTAAGTCGTGCGATCTATACTACCGGTAGAGTGAAATATTTGAAGAAACTCTTGCTTACAACTGTGATTTATCTTTCCGTTACCATAATTCGCGAAGGCAAGGCTTACACCGCGAAAATCATGTAAGACATTTGAAAGCTGGCTGTGATGACGTACGACATAGTGATCGCGATTCTAACCCCGGTAAGCGATGAAACTAATCTACGAATCCCAAAAGTCTTTTGAACGGCCCGGGTAAGCAAGAAAATGTGGTGCGTTTGCACACGAGGCCCTGATAAACTTGCAAGCGTAGTCCTTAAACTGGGTGATAGTGAAAAATTTATCGAAAGGACCCTGTCGACGGGCCACGCGACTTTGAGAGGTTTAAGTTCAACAGACCCCTGGGGTGTGTGACACATTCCTTATCGATACACAGTATATGTTCCAACCTGGATGCGCCGTGACCATGACGGAACGTCATGGAAAACTCTCCCTTTTATAACTCCATTGTGTCGAACAAACCCCATCCACCAGTGCCCTGAAACACATACGGGTACAAATTAATTTCTCGTTTGGAACCGGTTACTGCATCCCGAGAGTAGTATCAACCTTAGACCTCTTCTGCTGCAACAATACTTAGCCATAAATCCTCTATCACCCACTGCCCATAGAGGTGCCGATTTTAGTACAGTTATGAGTCATCGTCGGCGGCGCCGAAGTTAAGCTGCAGATACATATGACTGTTCACCTCTTCGCACACCGGATATTCAATGAACTAGGTCATTAAAAAAGCTCCAAGAACTTTTCGCGCTTGTCTTTCCGAGGATGCTAGAAACGTGCTCGTCCCCCTCGTACTAAAACTGATATTTATCCTCATCCTAAAGGCTATGCATAACCCTCACCAAGACCACATCTCGTAGCCCTGTCTGTTCTCCAGTGAACCGTTACACTCGGCGAGGCACCGCTACACCCTTCCGTCCCTTCTTTCCAGCTCTCGCCACGTCGAGAACCGACCTCCTGGCCGTTGCGTGTGTCCGTGCCATAACGCCCACGAATGCGGCACAGATGCAGACTTGTACTGCAAAAATATGTCTTCCTGCAGACGTGGTTATTGTAGGCCGAAGTGAAGCACCGTGTCGCAGTGATGAGGGTAGTAGGCAGAGTTGAAGCGCGTTATTGCAATGAGCAGGTCTGTAGGATTCAAATAGAAGCAAATATCACTTACAAGTTGAGAGACGAACGCCTGGGAGAGTGCTGAAGATATGTATCATGATGGAGAGTGGTTTCTTATCGACAAGCAACGTGGTTCAGCGAGCGCCGATTAAATTTTAACCCTGGTTTTAAGGTTTTTGGGATTATTCTAATGCACGATTCGTCGGCGCATTTACCTTTCTTTTCATTTCTGACAAACGGGGAAAATTTGTGGGCGACACGCTCTGTGAATTTTGCGCGTTATTTATCTTTAAATACTTTTAATTTTTTTTGCCCTTAGCGGTTTTTACGAGACCCACTTTTCCTGTGGTCGTTACGGACCAACGGGGGGCATTTATGTGGTGAACTCTTGCGGGTATGCACGGCGGATGAACACCCGACGGCAGGGAACCGCCTCGGGAACTTGCGAAAATTCGCTGTAACCCCATCTCCTACCAGCATCACGATGCAGATGTACTCGTGGGGTAGCCGCGCCCCGCAGGGCTGAAATAAACACCGATTTCTACGCTGGCCCCCAATTTGCGGCCATGTACAGTGCGACGCAGGAATAATGCATGTGCTATGCGCAAACAAGATACGCACGGTATGCTTACCGACTTCGGGCATACAGCGCCAATTCGGGTTGCGCCAATCGCACCCCGGTGTACTTGCCACACACCCATTCATTTTGGGCACTGTACAGAGATGTATAGTGACACTCTCCACCGCGCCCGAGCTTGGCTTTACAGTGTGTCTCCTTTTTCTTGAGCAATGCGCAGGATACGCGGGTAAGACATCTACAAGGAGCCAAAATAGGGGCACAGGCCCGCCAAGTTGTGGAGTCGGGTGTCAAGACCGCGCCTCGGCGCCATGAGAATCTACATCGAGCTCGCGCCCCGGCGCAGTTTATCGTCTAGATTCCACCTCTTGGGTTTGTTTTCAACCCAGGTCTTGCGGCCTCAGGTTACGTGCACCCTTATCGGTCCATTGTGGATCTGCGCCGAATGCGCCTTAGTAATACAGTATCTCAGGGGCCGACTAGCGGCCCCATCGGTACTGAAGTGGGTGACCGCAAGGTGGCCCTTCACTTCTAAAGTCAAGTCACTTTAGGCTTCAAACTACAGCGTCTGGTATCTCCGCCTCGGAGTCCTCAGGCAAGCGGGCTCTTCTGTGAGCACTTCGCCTTTGTTCCGCGTCTCGGCGCCTTGATACCCGCTTCCCAGCCTTTATCCGGCTGAAAGCTAAGGCGACCGCAGCATCCCGCGCCACAGCGCTTATTTGGGTAACTCAGTCTGACGGGGCCCTACAATATAGACCTCGGGTACTGTAACTCTGCAAATTTTCTGTTGTCTACTACGCGACGAGTCGCTTACCAAGACTTCCCTTCGTGCACCCCCATCTCTGTTGTTCTGGCGAAACCGTCTTTTGTCCGTCATTGCACTTCCCGTGCTAAGTTTTCCCAATCGGTCCAACCGTTTTCCACTGCCTGAACGGCTACCAATCTGGGACGCGCTTATGCGTTGATTTCCCGCTTACCTGAGCTTCCAGGAATTGAGTCTTCGGACCCCTCGTCTGGACCTAGGTGCGGGTCTTGAGCCAACATTACTGTGGTCTAAAGACGCTATTAGATCGCCGCTAGGGGAAGACTTCCTGGAAGCCGGTTATTGTGGACATAACGACTCACGACGGCTGTATCGAACACCGCCTAGGAACGCACCCAGGGGCCTCTAGAATGGGGCATCTCGATGTCGTACGCCTCTCTGTCGTTAATACAATCGAGGATCAACAGCGCCGGAAACCTCACGCGCGCGTTGGAGCTGTACAACTCCTCATAACTATCAACACCAGGATGGAAGTTATTTATTCGAGGCTCCGCGCCGTCTGTCGCAACCTACGCAGGAAGGAAAACACTCGCGTCAGCGACGGACTGTTCCCCGGCACTTTCCGAAGCGGCCGAAGCCGAGTAAGCAGTAATAACAGGGTCGGACGCCGGGGTGTCGGCCAGGCCCCCGAAAACGTACAGCCGCTCCGAGACAGTCTTCTAAGCCGCGCGAGCGTCATCGGGACCGTTGGACAGAGTGGCCTGACTTTAATTGGCCCGTTTTATCGCTGCGACCAACTTCTTCAACATCGAAGGCAAAGCAGCGGCGCACTTATCGTCCGCCACAGCGGTCACAAACACCCTTGCGTTCACTCGGGCAGAGGCAGAAGCAACACCCTCGCGGGTGATGATGGAGCACGCGGGATCTTGAAGACCAACCGACGCCGGGGCAAAATCCTCGCCGGCGGCCTCGCTGAGCGGCGCAGACACAGTCGCGTAAGTTTCGCCGGACAGCACGCGAGAGTCTGCCTGGGAAGACGATACCCTAGTACGGAGTGACGGCGCGGCACCGCAGCCGTTCGACGGGAAGGCGACACCCTCGTCTGTGGTAACAGCAGATTCAGGCGCTCCCGTGCCGCTGGGAAGTGCCCCTGCGTTGTCGGCGACCATGACGGAGAGCGCTTGAAAGCCGAGAGGAATTTATTTGAAGCTCGTAAGAGCGTTGCGATTGGGGAGCCAATATAGAGGAGGACGGATATTTTGATGGCTGTTGGAGCGGACAAGTCGGGATCGGATGTGATCGGAGGTCTTTCGCAACAGCGAGAAGCAGGGGGATTCAAGTTTGGTAACATGGTTAAATAAAGTAAACGTGGAAAGTTTCTTGCTTTTTTCCAAATTTTCCAGGTCAGGGCTCAGACTAAATTCAGGGAGAGCCAATCGCGCGGAGACCGTTCGAGCGTTGGGGGGGCGTGATGGGGTGCAAAAGACACGGGAGCGTTGTGGGAAAAGCCGCGGGAGCGTTCTCGGAAATTTCAATTCATTTGGCCGATACCGGTTATCAGTCCATATTTCTACGCTTGCACGTATCAGTATCCGGCGGATCAATTTCTACGGTCAATTCCGCCGACATGAATAATCGAGTAATCAACACGGCTTTATTCAGTCCGATCCATGGAGCTGATATATACATTCCCATGCAGCTTGTGATGAACTCGGGGATGGAGAATCATGGGCGCTTGCGCGCGATGCTCCACCGATCAATGCCGGCCCTTCGGACCGTCCTGTCATATGAATTTCCGTACGGTTCTGTACAGCTAGTTCTGTTACACCCTCCTTTCATGGGCTGACACCTCACTGCACCTCTCGCTGTCACCCGTTCTGACCGGTCTCATTGAAACCACCCTCACGGGTTCACGTAAGCCGCTTGCGCAGCAACCTCTGTAAGGTACCGTAGAACTCCCAAAAAGTGGTACTTATCACACCGCTTAACGGTTTTTACTGTACAGTAAACCAACTCGGTAGCGATCAGTTCACCAAGTCTTTGGAAAGAGTCAAAATACACGTGATTGTTCTGTTCCAGTCCAATCAACCAGTTAGACGAACTTCGGGCGAAATCAAAACTCATCTTTCCCTTGGTACTGTACAGAGTCACTAGGCCAAGTTGCTGCTTCAAATCCAACCCCCTTCAAGGGCCCGTTCGCATTAATGTCCTTTTCAATATATCTTGCAGACGATCTTCGCACTGCTTCCTTCAGCCAGGTAACCCAAAACCTCTCACTGAAAACCTCAGTAAGGACTTTGGTCTTTCTAAACGTTCTGCAAGAATCCCCCTCAATCCTTTTGGCGTCTTATGTTCTACTTCAAGCAGAAGATGTAAGAAGCCAACCCTTTTTTACGTCCCCGCCCTTTCGGTACCTCTCTGACCATCATCCAGTCTCCTGGTACTGCAATATTTGCCCAATGTTAGTCCTAGCCGTTAAACTTGTCTGTTCCATATTTTAGATCATTCAACTTCTCGTATTCTTCCTCACTTCTGCGCATCGGACTTCTGTGCCTCGGGTAATATTTCTGGGAATTCGGCACTCACGCTCTTTTCTCTACCACTCTACACCTACTGAGAAAGACGGTTTAAAATCCTCTTTCTCTGTAGCTACCTGCCTCTATCCTTTTATATATTTAGTTTCGTTTCTCTTCTCTCTCGCACTTTTTGACAAGTTTTTCATGACATAGGATACCTTCAAGACGACCTTCGCATTTTATCTATCTTCTGGGGAACTGAAAAATATTCTCGGTAGCCAAATTGCGTCCTTCGGTATTACTTCACTCTTTTCAAGATTTCCCTGCACTCCTTACGGGTTCTTATGCATTAAGTAAAACTCCAGGCCTAAGAAACCATTCATGCTTTTTATCGGCCCAATCATGTGTACTTTGCTACCCCTAATCCTGTATCTCGGTGTTTGCCACCCTACTCAACCTGGGTATAGCACTCGACTTCTCGAACCCGTGTCTCAGACCCCTGTCCCTCAGGTCATATTCTGGGACATTGCGCCCACGCGCTCCTCTCTTTCACGTTGCAGCTAACTTCGAAAGAGGGCTTCGAACCCCGCACTTTTCAATTGCCTGCCTCTCCCTGCGTTCCTGTGCTTTGTTGGTTCTCTGCGCTTCCGCGCTTTCCTCAGCATGTATTTCACAACAATTTGTTATCCTACGATCCTCTTTATTAATTTGCATCACATAACATGTTAAAAATTTTAGAGATAAAAGATGAACGGAGGGGAGTCTGCATTGACTGTTTTTATAAAAATAAATACAATATTTAATATCTTTTAGTTTTTTGCAAAACTTTTTTGTCTGTAGGCTTTTATAAATACGTATCATTGCAGATCGATTTATGCATTAATTTTGTTTTTTTATTATGTTTTTACCCAGAGCTTAGAGAGAGAGCTTCATGGAACAACTTTCAAGGGCGTTGAAATTTAATTTCCTTCAGTCTTAGGGTATTTTTGCAATAAATGTGATAAGTTTTTTCAGTAGGGTTTTCATTTAAGGTGAGTGATCGATTAACCAATTTTATTTAATTCAGTTTTAATTTTAATTTTTAATCATCTTTATTTTGAATGTAATCCCACCTTCATTTATTTTATGTTACATTGTTTTTATTGTTTTAACCTAAATGTTGATTAAATTAAATTAAATTAAATTACATTTTTTCATTTTTTTTTCATTTTTTTAATTTTAAATTCATGTACGGTACACATGTTGAAGTTATGCCGTTTTCCCTCAGAAGTGCACTTTTTCCAATTCACACACGGTCCCTGAGACTGTACTATAATAGAATTCAAAATTATAAAATTTCGACGGCGCACAGGCGGGATAATGTCCGGGCATTATGTATGATACACACTGTACAGTACACCATAGAGCATCTCCACCGGATTTGAAAGGTAACGGGAAAAACCGCAAAAAAATTGACGCGTGGAGGAATTTGGTTCTCTGATGTCAGTTTTAGGGTTATGTGTTTTAGGGACGATATAAGTAAGGATCGCTGCGTTCTATGGACCCATGAAATAGGTCTAGTTCACATAAAAGTTTGTTTTTATCTAACCGTCTAAACTGCAGCATGCAGCATGCGTGAAAGTTAGTCCTCATAAATGGGTCTAATGATAGCTCTAAGATCGGCTGCAGTGAGATTCTTGTAGTAGATCCTGGAAACCATACACATCTCAAACAACTTTGGTTTCATAATCGCAACAAACGCTTGTATAATACGAGGGGAAATTCTTCTAAACAATGCATCCAACTTTAGTGGAGCAACTGCCTCTCTTTTCCAGACACCCTCCTCGCTGTGGTGTGAATCCCAGAGCCGAAGCAGAAGATCGTGCTACAGTTTGGTAAGATATTAAAGTTCTTGGTCTTGTACAGGAAAAGTAGCAAGGTTTTTTCCCTCTCGCACCCTAGACACAGAAACGAACAGCTTACAAAGATTTTCACTGCCAAGTTGTAATGGACCAAGATCGTTTACAACCAATATCAAGCATTTCACAGTTACACCTTGCAGTTTTTTATGTCATTGCAAACTCTGGTTCAAAAGCATGAGTTTTAGAAGAGGCATGGAGGCTTGGTTTTCTTGCGGATGGCATGGTTCGCATAAAATACTCATGCATTGCACAGCCATTGTCAGACTTTGACGAAAGCGGCACAATAAGGGGCTCCTGTGTTATATTTTCGCCATTCAGAGGCTTGATACTGACATGCAGGCGTAATGGTGGGGATATTCGGATTTTTCCGGCGCGCTCAATTGAAAACGCAGTTGATGGTAGTTGGCAAACTCCACCGAATGATAGCGAGTTCGGTCTACCGAAACGCCCATTTCATAAGGACCATGACTAGTGTGCGTTGCTGAGCTTTTCTGTGAGATACATAGGGATTCCATAAAGAAAATAGCACATGAGCTCTTCGACACCAGCTCCGTAGTAATCCTTGGCCTTTTATAAAAAGAATCTACTGCTCTTAACCCGGACAGGTGCCAGCCATTCAACGACCTGCGAAAAAATTCTCTCTGCGAAGCGCTACACTGCTCTCTTGTTAAGAATACGCCTCTCCATTCTGGACTGGACAGCAAATGTGGCGCTATACAATTCAAGGTCTTCCTGTACGATCTCTGCTTTTAAGCGCGGCAAACCAGATAGAAATGAGAATTCAATCGGATTCCCGGCTCGGTTAATATTTAAACGCTGGAGTCTTTCGCAGATAATAGGGTCTGCTGCGGCGCGGCCTTTTTCTGGGTAAGATAAAATCGCCTAAATTCCCGGAAACTGGCTGCCGCAACTGCGCGTTTTTGGTCGTCAACGCGAAACGCAGCGCCGGGATTGTTCATTACCGCTCCACTAAGCGAATCATTCACCAGGGCCGCTGCGATGTAAATACCTACAACAGGCCGAATCTGCAGGAAGTCCCCGAGGAAGACGACGCTCTTTCCGCCGAAGGGCATTTCTCGATTTTAATATTTCCAGAAAATAATTTCCACTGCGAACAATAGACAGGTGGCAGTCATATCTATCTCGTCTATGATAAGAAGAGACGCATCAGCCATACTTTTGGATAAAACATGCTCAAGTTTCTGGCATTTGTCATTCCGAAGAAGTTTCTTCATGTTTGTATCGCTAGGTCGGGTCCTCAGCGGCCCATGCACTGACATCTTCAGGCAGTTCACATCAAGCTGAAAAACCTCTGAATGCATCCATGCCGTCGCCAGGCTTCCAAGACCGGCGATTCGCATATCCTCCACAATGCTCGCACACAAGTGCGTCTTTCCTTTACCAGCACCACCGTTGACTAGTACAATAATGCTGTCACATGCATGCACTGCTGTATTCACTGCTTTAAGTATTTATTTCTGCTTTTCGTTTAGAATGGAAGCACGATCAACAGGTTGGGCATCCGTATCCGTCATTACAATGTTTCCCTCGTTGCCTCCACCTGTTGCAGCATTATCACCGTATTCTCGAGAAGCTTTTACTCGTGTGAGTTGTGCTGAAACCCAAGCAGGGTCTCGGAATGTTGCAATCGCTTCAGATCCCAGAACATTTACATCACCATCTTCGCTGGAATGCTCACTGTATGTCGAAGCGGTATGCTGTGTTCGTGGAATGGCAATCTCAAATCCGGCCTGCAACGTCAGGGCATATTCTTCTCGGCGCTGAAAATATGCAGGTTGCTCATGTTGAACCAGAGTCTGCTCTTGGGCAGCAAAAAAAGCTTCATATTTCGCTTCCAAAGCAGAGCTGTCATTTTGTTGAGCCTGAACACCTCCACCTCCATTACCTATCGGGGCCACAAGGAATTTATCAGGAAGTAAATCTCTCAATCTGGTACTGTTCTGGAAACTATATATCTGGGATTCAATCTTTCCGAACTCAGATCTCGACATACCTGTTGCAAATTTAATAATAAGTCCGTATCGCGATCGAAATATTTATATATGCTTTATTTCATTGAAAAATGAGTCCCGTGAGAGATACTACTCAGCAGAAAGGATACCCATTAAGCGCTTTGGTTTTGTCGACAGGTATGGGGACGAAAGGTCCGGGCGAAACCATGGGATCAGTAGCGCGGCGTAGTACCGCATGAACTAATTTCTATAGCTTGTAAGTTTCCACGTCGCCCTCTACTTGGTGGTGTCGGACCAGCTAGTATCGGGTCCTCGACTTTCTGAGAAAAGCCTGGTATTGTGTGGCGTGCATAGGGTGCTATTGGCCATAGTCAACTTCGAAATTTCTCTTGCGACCTGCACCACGTTTACTGCGCTGTTATTGCCCAGGTATGATATATACGGTTGACCGTTGCGCGTTATTAACTTCTTCTTCTTTCGTGTGACCAAACGTAATCCCAGAGGTTTTAGTACCCGAACTAAGGCCAACGCTCCCAATAGTCGTGCACTTGCGTAAAAACTTTCGAAGTGGTGCTACCGTTTTCATTTGAAACTAGTACGACCTGGCCCCCTGTCTACGCGCAGACCTTGGCGTCCTAGGCCAGCGACACCTTCTAATAGCAAATCCGGGTACAATTCGTTCTCCACGCCGTTTAGTCCCAGTCCAAGACTTTCGTGGGTGTCAACATCATCACTTTGTAAGGTACCATCACTCTCGCTGTCACTTTCAGATACTTGGTTAGCATGAGGTTATCGTCCACTCTCTAATCGAATTACTAACGCAACGGCAGCGTTTGCAAAGTATTACGTAGTAGTCACAGTTGTGAAAGAGTATTAAGTGCCCAAAACGGCTGAAGCGCAGAGCTCTACCGAGTACACCTGAAGGCCAGTGAGCTTTTTGGCAAGCTTCGCGTATAGAAACCATTCGTTCCATTTTTATGTTCCTGCTTCATCCGCCACCGATCCGTGGCAAAATGCCGTCGTCTTTTTCGCCTACCAAATTTTCATAACGTCCGTCAGCGCGACAGGGTTTTTAATCACATATTTTTGAGGTGGAACGTAGCGGCGCGCGCATACTGCCCGGCACCGAGGACAATTATGGTAGTGTTTCAGCACACTGTACTGGAAACAGCACTCATTGAACTCAACTATACACGCATCCTCCTCCAGCGGGCCGTATAGGCTGATACAAAGCACGCGATCATCCTTCTCCGATAGCGGTGATGTTTTCGTCCGACCCCAATGTGGTGGGTTTTGTATTGGCTTGGGAACAAATCCAATGTACTTTTCCAAGTCATGGGCATCAAAAACAGTCAGTTTTGCACCAGCAGGTAGTACAAGTGACGCGGAATTATTAGCCCTTGCCACCGTGACCTGAATAAAATCCTTGGTTTGTTCCACAGGCTGGGGTCGAGCCTGACTACATTTCAACTTGCCGAATTTTCATTTTCGGCATCGGGGGATTTTTTATGGTAATTCTTAGTTGCAGAGACCTTACGACCGACTACTCTGATGCCAGCAATATCCTGTGTCGTTCCGAGTATCTCGGATGCTCTTTTCTACCCCCTTTTCCTCGAGCGATTCGCGCATCATGCTCAAATCGTCCCAGAAGCGCTTTCATCACAAAAACAATCCACAACGCGATCCCCGCGTGAAAAGTTTCATCATGCACCTAGCGAGAATAGTAGAGCGGACCAATGGCAGTCTAAAGCAAAACATGAAGTTGATAGAACCGCGTGCTTTTGTTTCTGTTGCGCCCAATTCAGCATTAACAACACCAAACAGACCAGGCTTCAGGTCCTCTGGCAGCGCATCCTTCTTTCAATTGAGGTGAATATCGAAAGATTCAATTAGAGCGGCCTCGGCGACGACATAACATTGGTCTGCGCAACTAGATGGAGACATCCTCGCGATTTTTGAGCGTAATGTAGCTGTTGAAGCACACCATGCATGTCGCATTGTGACTTTTCCGTCAGAAGTGCGATAACCCACATGTACGACTGGTGGCGAGTTTGCAGACTCTTTAGAGACGCTAAGAAACATCGATGGAGGACCGTGCTTATGGGAAATTTTCAACAGCTTGCAGAGCTCTGCGTCATACACCAGAGGCGACCGAGGCAGCTTTGGAGATATGATGTTAATCAGCGGCTGACAAAGTCCGAATCTGGGTCTCGCATCGCGGCGTTGAGGCCATTTGAAAATGATGATGACTCGAAGAGACTCTGAAACTTCTTTAATGCAGGTCCATCGGCTTTGACCATGGCGGCCACGGCCGTGTGCACATCCTGACGGATTGCCATGTTGATAAAATGAAGAACCAAAACTGAAGCCTTTGAAAGGCCCCGGTATAGTCTAGCGAGATGCGCCATCGCAGATGGCGTGGGGGAGCACCACAAGCATAGGATTCAGGAAGGCTCCGTGGGTTCTCCAGTGCAAACACGGCATTGAGGATGGCGTGGGTTTCAACATACTCATTTTCAAATTGACCTGCGAAATGTGCCTCCGCTGTAAACTGTATGGAAGCTCGCTGCCGTGCTCAATCGCGATTCTCGCGGCCAGAATGGTCGCTGCAGTCGATAAAGTTATATTCTGTGCTTCAAGAAGAAAATATGAACTGATATCAGGACCAGGGGTCCCCTCCAATTAATTGGTATTGCAATATATTGCAATATTGCAATAT
>JAVCKV010231638.1:0-15843 GCA_032274145.1 Herpochondria borealis | reverse complement strand
GCCAAGTACGGACGTATTCTTCACAGAAGCCATTTTCCAATCTCCATCACGCTCGTTTTAAAGCAGTGGTATCTTTTCACAATCAGGTCATAATTTATTTTTTGAATATGGTTATTCATCTTCTTAAAGGTTCTATACAAAATTTACTTACATAACCTTTAATGACCATCAATTTTGTACTGCTCTTTTAATTCTGCCTCTTTAATCATTTGATTGTTTTGCATCACTTTGCCAGATGCTGGATTTTCGGGATAGTGCGTGGCGTAAATTTTATTTAAGTTTAGAATTTCAAAACCAAACTTCAGGATGGCTGCTGTTGCTTCTGTGGCAATGCCTTGTCCCCAAAAAGGTTCTCCAACCCAATAGCCAAATTGAGCACTATCATTTGCTTTGTCCAAGTGCAAGCCAATTTCTCCAATCAACTCTTGCTGCTCTTTGTAGGTAATCGCAAAGACGTAACGCTCCTTATTCTTAAAACCTTGCCATACAAAATTGATCCTAAAAATAGCATCTTCTTCTTGATATGGATAAGAAATATTGAAAATCTGATCGGCAATTTTTTTATTGTTAGCGTATTGGATTAAAGAAGGGACATCACTTAAGATTACTTTTCTTAATTCTAATCGGTGGGTGTTAAGTTTTGGGAAGGTCTGCATAGCGAAATGATTATATAAGTTAAATTTCCGATTAGCTACAAGGAACACCAAAGGGAAGAATAATGGCATCTGTTATTATGACAGAAAAATTAACGGAATGACATCTGAAATATAAAAAATGAAAAAAATATTGAATTTAATCTTGATACTATTTCATTTAAGTACTTAACAATTACCTATGCTCAAGCTGAGCCTCAAAGATATGAAATTAAAGCCAAAGTGCTTGATGAGAATACCAATGAAATCTTACCTTATGTCAATGTTTAAATGGAGAAAGAAGATCATGCCCATATTTTTGATGCTTTAACTATTGATAATTTTGAGTTTTTTAACATTCAAAAATAGATGCTTAAGAATCGGCTTAAAATTTCTGAAGAGGAGGATGGAATATTCTGCAAAATCAGATTAACCGGAGGGTATACATAACAAAAAATGAATCACCTTCTTCAGATGATTCATTTTTTGTTTAATATAAATAGGTTCTTACTCGACAATAAAGCGTTTCGTAAGGTTTCCTTTCGCAGAATTAAGGTTTAAGAAATAAACACCTGCACTTAATTTACTAGTATTTACTTCTAAGTTCGTTGTTCCAGAATAATTATTGGTAGCGATTTGTTGAACTTGTTGGCCCAAAGCATTCATAATATGAATGTTTAAAGCACTGTTCTCTTCAACTGTAAACTCAATGTTCATCAGATCCTGAACAGGATTAGGCATAATGTTTACCTCTATTTCTTCTTTGTTAAGTACAACAGTATTAGAAGCCATAGAAACATTAATATCGTCGACAAACAAATTATTACCATAAGCAGAGGTAGCGCGGAAACGAATCACAACATCATTAGTATTATCATAAGCTGATAAATCTACGGTATTGCTTCTCCAATCTGTACCAACTGTAGGGAAGAACGGATTTTGATCTGGCGTTAGAGTTGATAAAGTGCTTCCAGATTGGTTCCAAACAGAGGCCCATGTAAGCCCACAATCGGTAGAAACTTCAATCGTTAGGGCATCATTTTCTGCTTGATATTGACGGTATGAATGACTAAATGTCATTTGAGACCCACCACTTAAGTTAAGCGGTTGCATTACAAAATTCATGGTGCCACTTTGCACATTATAAAAACCAAAATGAATACTTTTGGTAGAATTCGCAAAGCCTCCTATGTTTCCTACATTATCAACAGTACCATCCATGATAGCAAAGTTATCTAAAATAATTCCTGGAGCATCAAAGATTCCCGTGGTTAAGCTACGAGAAAAAGCTGTACCTCCTGTTAGAGGAGCTGACTGCATATCTTCTACCAAAGGGGCAGGAGTTGCAACAGTGCTCAATTTATTGTAAAGATCAGGGGCAATAGCCATCGCCGCAGGACTAGCAGCATTAAAACCATTGTTAACATCTGTAAAACGATATTCTATAACAGAGCCACCAGCAGCTAAGGTCGTTGCAGGGAAAGTAAGAGTAGCTGATTGACCTTGAGCCAATGATCCAGTGAATGTTTGAGCAATAGGATTGGCTCCATTAATCAGATATTCAACCGTAAAGGTTGTGACAGGTGTAACATCATTGTTCGTGAAGTTAACAGCAGGAGTATAGCTATAATTGCAATAATCAGAAGAACCACTAGACGCACTAGACGCACTTAAATTTAAGGTGCCAGGAACGCTTGTACTAGGTTGACTTTTTGCAGATTGCTCTACGGTTTTACTAGCGTTATTTTGTAAGAAACTAACAAAACTAACTTTAGTAAGATCGGTGACAGAACCTGGTAAACTGCTGATATTGAAGCTGTAAGTGATAGAATCATTGGCAGGAATGGCTCCTATAGTTGTAGGTGCTTCTGTTGCTGTACCTGTTGAAGCGTCATAAAATTGACGTAAGACATTATAAAAATCAGTTTCTCCATTAGAACCTGGTGCAGTAGCATAATTTATTTCTGTTTCTACCATACCTAAATAAAGTCGGTCGGCACTAGATATTGACGCACTAGTCATGTTGATGACCTTTACCTCCACATCCAACGAACTGGCTGAATTCCAAGTTTGGCTAACGACCAATTTGTAAGGGGTCATCATTGCTGCTGTACTGCTTAAGGAACTGGATGTAATAAAGGAATTAATACCAGAAGTACTTATTGTTCCACTAAGTACCGCGTCTGGTACACCACTAATGTTGTAATAATTAACACGTGATTGTGGTCCTGCTGGATAAGCTGCATTCATTGGATCTACACCTGGCCAAGAAGTCTGATAGGTGAGTTTTGTGTAATTACTGCTTCCAAAGTTATTTAGTGTTGTGTACATGGTAGGGTTAGCAGAAGCACATGGTCCACAAGAAGCTTGGGTAAAATGTTCTACTAAAGGAGTTTGATTAATTGGTTGCGCATGAATAGCATCTAGAAATAAGATGGCCAAAAGTGCAGTAAATAGTAGTGTTTTCATAAGATGAGATGATTTTTTGAAAAAAAATACGGTTTTAATTAAAAAATGATGTTATGCAAGGAAATTTTGGGGGTGCTATCGATACTATTTTGCGTCATAATCGTTGCAATCTATTATTAGATGACTTAAAGCCTTACTCCCAAATAGAAGAATAGGACAGTTCTTGCAGAACATTAATAATTATAAAGATAAGTATGTTGATATGTTAATATGTACTAAGAGTGCAAATTAAGTATTTTTATTTTGTTAATTAAAATTAAACCTGCTTTTTATTTCTTAATTATATATTTTATTGATTTTTTTATTTGAAATTAAGTACTTATTCAACATAAAGTGATGTGGGGGGTGTATTTAGGAGATATAGTTTTGAACTAAAAAACATTATTTTAAATAGTATCATTTGGATAGATTTTAATATGATTGATCATTTTTTTTTATTTTTATGCCATCTTTCAAAGCTTACTGAAAATTAGGATTTAGCTATAAATTTTTGTTATAAACGAGTGTGGAAATTAAACCTATGAAAACCTTTATTTTATTGACTTGCTTACTTTTAGTAAGCCATGTTGTTACAGCACAAAACTTTCAAATCAAAGAGAAGAAAGGTTTATATGGGGTAAAGAATAAAAAGAAGAATCAAGTAATTATTCCGTTTGAATATGATGGCATAGATGCGATTGCCTCTGACTATCTTCTTAGTGAGGAAAGGTGAGCAGTATGGTATTTTGAACAAGGAAAATAAAATACTAGTGCCGATTGAATATGAATTTATTGCAGAAGATAACAGAACCTTAAATTGCACGATTTCTAAAGAAGGATTGAAGGGAGTGTTTACAGTTAAGGGGAAAGTATTACCAGTAAAATATGAGGACGTTATTTTTGACCGAGATTATATTTATGCTAGAGAGAATGGAAAATATGGTATTTGGGATAAGGAAGGTGAAATGCTTTATGCTCCTCAATTTGAAGCAATTAATGGACATTCTGAAAATTATATTTGCGCCAAAAAAGAAGGTGTATGGCTGGGTTTTAAAGACGGCGTATTAGTAGACCAAGGGAAAGAGGTGACTTTTATAAAAGTAGATCAAGTGGCACATTATACTGCTTGTAAAAACATAGAAGAAGATCAAGAACGGATTGATTGTGCCAATAAAGAACTGCTGAAATTTATTTATGAACACGTAGAATATCCAGAAGCAGCTGTTGCCAAAAACATAGAGGGTATAATAATAATAGCCTTTGATGTAGAAATAGATGGGTCGCTGACAAATATCAAGATGTTACGAGATATAGAAGGGCTGTTTGAGCGAAATTGCACAAAATTAATCCATCAATTGCCTGCATTTCAACCTGCTATTTATGAAGGGGAATCGGTAAAGATGCGACACAAAATTCCAATACGATTTCGGTTGTCTAGGAAATAGGCTTAGAATAATTTTTGAATAGTTTGGTTGATAATGCTTGTTACCCAAGGATACTGTTTTAATCCTTGAAGCTGTAGGATTAATTTACTAGGAATATTTTCAGCACCTAATAAAGTTCCTATAACCTGCCCAGCCATAGAGGCGTTGCTATCTGTATCTCCACCAATTTTAATTAGGGATATTCAGGAGTAAAACAAATGTGTTTATTGGGGTGCTTCTAATACTGATTTTACAACAAAAAGGTTGAATATAAGTCTGTTAAGAGCCTATATATCTACCTAAACATAATTAGGAATAATCTGCTGTTGAATCTTAAAGAAGCTATTACCCCGCTTTTGAAGCAAAAGCTTTAAAAGCGGGGTACGAATTGAAATCTCTAAAGTAGTCATTATGAGTAAAAAACAATAAGTTTCATTATAAACTAATTTATTTTAGGTTATTATAAATAATAATAAATATAAATTATTATTTTGTTTTACTCCTGAAAGTCCCTAATTAAGGTTTCAAACATATTTGTGATACCTATTTCAGGAGCTTTGTAAGCTGCGGCAATAGCAAGAGGAACAGGAACAGAATGAACCACATAAGCACTGTTGCCTAAGCGACCAATTTCTTCTAAAGATTGATGTTTGATGGATTGGATTTTGATAAGTTGATCTCGGACTAATGTATCTGGTATTTGGTTAATAATAATCTCTAATAAATCTTCCTTTCCTGTCCATGATTTGTTGAAAACACTTTGAATAGCTAAAATTATACTCAATGCACCAACGTAGGCCTCCTCATTTTGATGTGTAATAGTACAAATATCATAGAGTTGTTGTTGTGATAAGTTAGGACAAAAAGCTAATGGAGCAATTCGCATAGCAGCACCATTTCCAGCAACATAAGTACCTCTTCTTCCAACTTGACTCCAGTGTCCACCAACATTAAGTTCTTGTAATTCCTTGAGAGTACTAGCGCCAAGACCACTCAATTGTTTTGCTTTGTAATATTTAAGAAAAGTAGCCGCGACTTTATCGGGAGAGACCGTATTTTGTGGACTAATGGACTCACAAGTAGCCAAGGTAAGTTGGGTATCATCAGTAAGTTGCCAGCTAGGGGTTTTAATCAGAGGTTTTCCAAAAGGATAGAAGGTCGTGGAGAGGTCTTTGGGGCTTACATTTTCATAAGCACTTCCCCAAGCATCTTCAATAGCACCTGCCAAAATACATCCTGAAAACCGTACCGATAACTCCATATTTGATAATAATAATACGTTTTAGGTGATTACGAAATAGGCTTAAAAACCAAGAAAACTAAGTCCAGTAAAAATGCCTCTAATAATTATGAGCAAGAGCAGACCAGTGAAGAATATTTGTGGAATAGTAAGCCCTCTTTTTTGTTTTTGTTTAGCACGGATTACGTCTAGAGATTTCTTCCGTTCGGCAAGTTCTTGTGTAGTGGGCAGCCCCCCTTTTTGAGTTAATAATTTTTGAGCAATCGCTTCGTCTCCGTCTTCCCATTCTTCGGGATAAATTAGAATTTCTATCCAGCCTTTTTCATCCATAGA
Organism: Herpochondria borealis; assembly: GCA_032274145.1. Classification (NCBI taxonomy): domain Eukaryota; phylum Rhodophyta; class Florideophyceae; order Ceramiales; family Ceramiaceae; genus Herpochondria; species Herpochondria borealis. The sequence continues at coordinate 9,766 of JAVCKV010231638.1, read as the reverse complement.
GGAAGTTAAAAACAATTCTCGAACATCGCTAGAAACATGCAATAATTCAGGATGTGCTTCCATGAGTTCATCTACTTGGAAATGCAAATTATTAGGAATTTGTATGACAAAATCAGGTCTACTTAGTTTTGTAGCCGCTGTTAAAGGTACTAAACCAGTATCGTCTAAATTTTTGGAAGGGCGAACCTGATGTGGAATTTTATGCTCATTTAGCTTTTCAACAATAGGATCTACTTGATAAGTCTGTAGGTATAAGTGGTCGGTAAAGGCACCACTATTTTTGTAGTCATCTAAAATATCACTCATAGGATTCAAAGAGTTTTAGGAAGTATTAACCCAATATTTTTACAATCATTTCACGCAACAACTCTCCATGTGGAATATTGACATTATTAACCCCTTTAGAGCGCAAGTCATATTCCTTTAAGGTAGCAATGATGGCCTCTAGTTGGATGCGATTATAAGACTTGGCAGCCACTTTATAATCCTTGACAAAAAACTTATTGGCACCAATTGCAGAAGCAATTTCTCCATCGGATGCTCGCAGCATAGATTGACAGATATACACCTTACTAAAGAAGTTGTAAAGTGTTGCTGTAATCATTGGCAAAGGATGATTCTTAGGATTGGCAATAAAATATTTAACAATCAAAAAGCTTTTGAAGTGATCTCGTTTACCCAAGGCATGTTGCAATTCAAAAACATTAAAATCTTTGCTGATGCCAATGTTTTTTTGAATGATATGTTTGTCAATCGCTGTGCCTGCGGGAAGATTAATGGTCAGCTTGTCCAACTCATTTGAAATTTTAGACAAATCGGTTCCCAAGTATTCTGCCAATAGAGTAGTCGCCGCAGGTTTGATGGCAATGTTTCTATCTTTTAGATAATTATTAATCCAGTTGGGAACTTGGTTGTCATACAAACGAGGAGATTCAAAGACACAAACCTTGTTGGATTCGGTTAAGGCTTTGGCATATTTTTTTCGCTTGTCTAACTTTTTATATTTGTGTGCTAAGACTAAGATTGTACTATCTAGTGGATTTTGAAAATAGCTTTCCAGTTTATCCAGCGTTTTTAGTTCCTGTGCCTCTTTGATAATGACGACTTGTTTTTCAGACATCACAGGATAACGACGAGCACTATCTAGAACGGTTTTGTAGTCAATTTCTTTACCATATAAAATAGTTTGGTTAAAAGCTTTTTCAGTATCCGCCAATACATTTTCTTCAATGTGCTTGGTTAACTCATCAATATAAAAACTCTCTTCTCCATGCAATAAATAGATGGGGAAGTATTCTTTTTTATTTAGCGAGTTCAATACTTGTTTGTAAGAGAGCGATTTTGCTTTAGCCATTTATAACGCTATAATTTATGGTTTGATTATTAAAGTTAAAGATACATTTTTTTCATTACCAAACCGAAGTTTTTAAAACTTAAGTATCTTTTCTGAGTAGAAGATAAAATAATTGCCTAAGCCTTTAAAAAAGGAACAGAATTTAAACCAATATTTAGAGGGTCTTTGCCACCTGTTATCTCTGCATGAGCGAAGGGGAATCCTTTATAGATAATATCTAAGAGTGGTCTAAAATATCATCGAAAGATTTTGAGAGGAAGGGTTTTGGCATGAAATAAACAAATAGCAGAACTAAGCCTACTGTCAAAGCTAAAGCTATAAAATAGCTTGTATGAAATTTGAAATGGGGCTCTTGATAATTGAAAATAAATATAATAAGGAATATACCAGTAAAAGGGATCAGGCTAAAAATATAATTCCAGGTTAAAGGAGAGGTGACTTTATTTATAAAACGGAATAAAAGAGATAGCGTTATAAAGGCAAGGCTAATAGAACTTAATAAGGTTAGCATTGTTTGGTTATAGAAACTATAATGGTGTTCTATGCGAGTTTCAATACTAGAACGCCCTCCTCCAACAAAGCTATAATTTGTTCCGATCTCCATAAAACAGAAGGTAAATAAGCAAAAGCATAAAATACTCAACAACAGATTATACCAGTTAGACATTTGGTTCTTTTTTTATCGAAAATTAAGTACTTATCTTAACAATCTTTCGAGTTTCCAAAAAATGACCATCACTCTCTGTGGTCAAAAAGTAAAGCCCTTGCACTAGATGATTTAAATTCAAGGTAGTTTTTATATTAATGAAGGGCAAGTCTTTTTGGAAAACCAATTGCCCTTGTGTAGAGTAGAGCCTAATGGTATTATTAGTGGTACAACTCTTTAAGTGTATTTCCAACTGTTGGTTGCTAATTACATTTGATTGAATTGTAAGTTCACTGCTACTACAAGGAGGCGTTTCAATAGGAATTTGATGAAAAGAAAAAGCAGCATAACCCGTTGTGTTTTTAAGCCAAATCATTTCATTATTATAAATAGGATCCTCTACCAATAAATAACTCAGGGCATCTGAGTTTTGATGATTCACTAAAAAATGCACCTTATTTTCCTCTACATAAGCATTTAGGATCGTGGTATTATTCAAGACTTGCTGCTCCTTGTAAAATTCAAAACTTTGTTCAATCCCCTCTGGTAACGCAGCTAAATCTTGGTCAAATTCTAAGATCAATTCATTGTACAGATAAGATGCTTTAACAATATTAGGAGAAGTAATACAGCTGGTATTCGCATAAAAATCCCGACCAATAACTTGAAACAGGCGATCTGCCAATTCATTATAAGCGGCTTGTGAAAAATGACAATTGTAATAAGGGTCGTGTGTGATAGAGGCTCGTTCCCCAATTCCAGAAGCGGTTAAGGGAACTATAGAGGAAGCACGATATAGCGGTCGCTGAATACTTCTTTGCTGCTCTCGTACGATCTGCCCAAAACCATGATGATTGCAACCTGTATGGATCTGGACGACATATACTTTTGAAAAATCGCCCCAATGTTCTTCCCAAGCATCTATTAAGAAATTAAGACTGTCTTGATAAGTGACGGCTCGATTATAAGAGTTTTGGCTTTCGCCTTGATACCAAATTACCCCTTTGATTTTATCCTTCAGATTAGCTTGTTGAATTCTATAGTTTAGGCTACCAAAAAGAGTTTGCAGATTGTAAGGATCGTTATTATTATTATTAAAACTTAATTGATGTTCCCCAATATTCGTTCCTCCATAAGCACCATTAATAAAACAAGTTGGCATTTGATAATTCGCTTGAATCAGATATTGTAGTTTTAGTCCAAAAACACCAACAAAACCCATAAAGTTGCCCGATGCTTTAGCAGGTGTCCAGTTATTACTAGTAGGATTATAATTGGTCAAATTTCCATTAATGCCATTGTATTCTGGCATGTTTCCCAAGGATTTACTATAAATCTTATTCGACCCATTGACGGGATATTCTTGATACCAACTATCTTGTAGCACTCCTGCACTAGGTAGACCATTCAGGACACCCATAGCATTGGATTGCCCAGCAATAATGTAAACATCTCCACAAACAACATCTGTCGCCAATGTCTCGCGATAAAAAACAGCATTATTCCTTTTTAAAGCCAATTCAAAGGTATACAAATACATGCCCGCCTCAATAATCGGCTCAAAAAGAAAGGTGTCAGTAGTAGGTTGTTGATAAGAAAAATCTAGGACACGACCGTCTAAAAAGTGTTTTTTGACGATTAATTCCACGATATCAGCAGGGCTGTTGTTGATGCTGCCTTTTATAATAACGCTTGCTTTATTGGTCTGATCTCTAGGATACAATTGATGAGATTGAGGATACAATCGAATTCCATCAGCATCTTTGAAATACGCTACTTGCCCAATAACTTGGCTATTTATTATAAAAATAAAGGCTATAAAACTGATGATTCTTAGCAAGGACATTTTCTTTTAAATAAAGGCATAAAAAGTAATTTGATTTTTAATAACACTTAAAGATAAAAATGGAATAACAAACTATATAATTTTGAGGATAATTAGTTGTGAATTGGACTTATATATCAAATATTCTTAAATTGGAGCATTCCAAAACAAGAACCGAAAATATGCGCTATTTAATTCTCGTCGTTATGACCCTTTTGCTTAGTATTGATAACAATACAACAGCACAAAAAGCATTTCCCACTAAGATAGATTCCACCTTATACGATACCTTGCAATGGCGAAACATCGGGCCTTTTAGAGGCGGACGTTCTTGTGCCGTGACTGGTGTAGAAGGCAAACCTAATTTGTTTTACTTTGGTGCTGCAGGTGGTGGTGTTTGGAAAACCAAAGATGGTGGTCGCAACTGGAATAATATTTCGGATGGCTTTTTTGGAGGCTCTATAGGGGCTATTGAAGTGAGCAAATCAGATAATAATGTTATTTACGTAGGCGGTGGCGAGCGAACGGTTCGTGGAAACGTCTCGATTGGTTATGGCATTTGGAAAAGTGAAGATGCAGGTAAAACTTGGGTGTCCAAAGGTTTGAAAAAGTCAAGGCATATTGCTCGTGTTCGAGTGCATCCAACCAACCACGAAATTGTTTATGCGGCCTCTATGGGAAACTTGTTTAAGCCCAATCCAGAGCGTGGTGTTTTTAAAAGTAAAGATGGTGGAGATAGTTGGGAAAAAGTCTTGTTTGTCAACAACGAAGTTGGTGCCGTAGATTTGGTGATAGACCCAACCAATCCTAGAATTTTGTACGCCACGACTTGGAGAATCAACCGAACACCTTATAGCCTTTCTAGTGGAGGAGAAGGTTGTGGCATTTGGAAAAGTACCGATGGTGGAGAAACTTGGAAGGACTTGACCAAAAATGAAGGTTTGCCCAAAGATACTTTAGGCATTATAGGTATTACCGTCTCGCCTGCCAATCCAGAACGAGTTTGGGCAATTATTGAATCTCAAACAGGAGGTGTTTTTCGCTCGGATAATGCAGGGGAAACATGGACAAAAATCAATGAAAATAGAAATTTGCGCCAACGAGCTTGGTATTATAGTGTGATCGAAGCTGATCCTAAAGATGCCAATGTGGTTTATGTCTTGAATGTGCGCTATCATCGTTCAGAAGATGGAGGAAAAACCTTTAAGCAATTTAGTGCAGGACATGTCGATCATCACGATTTGTGGATTGATCCACAAGATCCTCAACGAATGATCATAGGAGATGATGGTGGTGCACAAGTAACTTACGATAGAGGAGCAACTTGGTCTACTTATCACAATCAACCTACGGCACAATTTTATCGAGTAACAACCGACAATCATTTTCCTTATAGAATCTATGCCGCACAACAGGATAATAGTACGGTTAGAATTTCGCATCGTACCAAAGGTTGGGGCATTTCAGACAAAGACTGGGAAGGAACCGCAGGCTGTGAATGTGGCCATATTGCAGTAGATCCATTAAATTCAGACATTGTCTATGGTGGTTGTTACGATGGTTATTTGCAACGGAAAAATCATAAAAACGATCAAGCTAGAGCGATTAATGTTTGGCCTGATAATCCTATGGGACATGGGGCAGAAGATATGAAATATCGGTTTCAATGGAATTTTCCACTGTTCTTCAGTCCGCATGATCCTAAGAAATTGTATACGGCATCCAATCATTTGCACGTAACCTATGATGAAGGGCAATCCTGGGAAACGATTAGTCCTGATTTGACGACCAACGATTCTTCTAGACAAGTCTCTTCTGGAGGGCCGATTACACAAGACAATACTTCGGTAGAATATTACTGTACGATTTTTGCCGCTTGTGAATCTCCTCGTGTAAAGGATTTGTTGTGGACAGGCTCGGATGATGGCTTGATCCATATTTCGAGAGATGGCGGAAAAAATTGGGATAATGTGACACCTGAAAAAATGCCTAAATGGATGCAAATTAACAGCATTGAAGCAGATCCTTTTAACGATGGTGGTTTGTATGTCGCTGGAACACGATACAAAATGGGCGACTTTAAGCCTTATTTATATTATACCAATAATTATGGCGCAGATTGGATTGAAATTACCAACGGAATTGCCAAAGAACATTTTACAAGAGTGGTGCGAGCGGATCCTAATCGAGCAGGATTGTTGTATGCAGGAACAGAAAGTGGCGTGTATGTTTCTTATAATAATGGTAAAAATTGGCATTCGTTTCAATTGAATTTACCGATTGTTCCAATTACGGATATGACGATTAAGGAGAACGATTTAATTGTCGCCACACAAGGACGCGCTCTTTGGATTTTGGACGATATTAATGTGATCCACGAAGCTAAAAATGAGTTCAAAGAAAAGACCTTTCACTTATATACACCTTCTACTATTTATAGAATGGGGGGTGGACAAAACTGGAACGTTCGAAAGCAAGGTGTCAACCATAGAGGTGGGGTGGTCTTGCATTATTACTTGAATGCAGATCCTGATTCTGTGACGACTGAATTATACCTCCTAAGCGAAAATGGAGATACTTGTCGTAGTTTTAGTAATAAAGCAGAAGATAAACAGGACAAAATTAAGCTGACCAAAGGGGCAGGGGTTTGGACTTGGAACATGAATTACAAACCTGCTAAAACGTTTCCTGGAATGATCAATTTCTGGGCTTCTATGGCTGGTCCTAGAGCCTTGCCTGGGCAATACAAAGCCATTTTGGTCATTGATAGTGTGGCTCAAGAGGTCGCTTTTGAAATTGTCAATGATCCTACTTCTGGAGCGACTCAAGAAGATCTACAAGCACAGTTTGACTTTGTGGCTTCTGTTCGAGATAAGTTGACTGAAACGCATCAAACTATTCTAGACATCAGAGCGATTCGTGGGCAATTAAAGGACTTTAGCAAACGCCTAAAAACGGATAATACCTTTACTGATTTGATCGATTTGTCGAAGTCGATAGATTCAACCATTACCGTCATTGAAAAGGCTTTGTATCAAACTAAAAATCGTAGCCCACAAGATCCTTTGAACTTTCCAATTCAACTTAATAATAAACTAGGGCACTTGAATTCGCTGTCTTATGGCGATTATCGACCAACGAATCAAGCGGTAGCGGTCAAAGATGAATTGTTTGCCAAAATTGATGCTCAAATTGAGCGGTTCAAAAAAATAAAAGCAGAAGATATTAAAGCCTTTAATGCTTTGTTTAGGGAGCGAATGGTGGATGCTATTTGGTTGGAGGAAGAGTAGGTTTTATGCGAGTATTAATTTGGAAAACAGCATGGTAAAATGAATTCTAAACTCTTTGAGCTAGTAGAAAGCGGTCAAAAAGAAAATATCAAACTAGCTTTGACTATTAGCGAAAATCCAGCTGATTTAGTTGAAAAATATCATCAGGTTTTAATCTATATCAGCAAAAAAGGAGGCTGGTATAAAGACAATAAAACTGAATACTGGGAAGATTTAGAGAATGATACGGAAAGGTTATACGCATTGATTTCTAGGAATCAAGTGATTATGGAGAATTGTGGATTGGTAGAAATACCTAAAGAAATATTCCCCTTAAAAAATCTTGAATACTTATTTCTTGAAAATAATATGATTGAAAATATTGCAGAAGAAATCCTGATTTTCCCTAAATTAATATCCTTATACTTATTTAATAATCCAATCACTTATGATAACGATAAGATGAGTGCCTTGCAAAAACTTATTCCTCAATGTCAACTTATTTTCCGATAGGAAATATTGTGGAACAGAATGTGTCTCTCTAAGGCAAACTTCTAAAAGATATATTTTAATGTTTTTTCTTGTTCATTAAAGATATGCCTAAGATTAGAACTCCTATTATAACAAGAAACATTAAATGAAACCTTGATCTATGAGAATAGGAAGGACATAGAAAAGATTCTTTTAATATGTAATCTACAGGGTGTGGATGTATGTGGTCTGTTAGTGAATTGGTATGCTTAAACATGCAGGGACTAAATTCATAAAGTAGAATAACGACACTTCCAATTAAAAGAACAATGGATCCGAGTATGAAATAACTGCTTAATTCTTTTTTCTTTGTAAAATAAATCAAGAGAAACAGACCTAGTATTAGTTGAGTAAAAACGGTATACACATAAAAAGGTTCTAAGAATTCAGAAACTTCAAGGTCTCGAAGACTATTTGTAGTTGCATAAATAAAAGTTCTCACAAAATGACAGCCGAAAAATAGTATAAAAAGAAACTTAATAAGAAAGGGACTCCTTTTCCATGTAGTAACTGCTTCTCTTATTGCGGAAGAAAGCATTAAAATTGGCTTTTTTTTAACTTCAGCATCTAATATTTTAGACATTTTTTCAGCGCTTTTATTTAAAATAAATATAGTCTATAATAAGGTATTTGTATTGATTATTATCAACAACAACAGATTCAAAATTGAATGAACGAAAAATTTTTCAACTAATATACACTGGAGATATTAATAACATCAGTATAGCCATTCAGATCGTTAAGAGTAATAATTTACTGATTTTATTCTCTGATTTTGAGCTTCTATTTGATTGGTTGTATCTAAATAAAAAGGTAAAAAAGGCTAGTACTCTTGAAATGAAAATACATCGAGTATTAAAAATTGAACATCTAAATTTAGTTGACAAAACTATTAAGAAAATACCTTCACAAATAGGATTGCTAACTAATTTAATCACTCTAAATTTATTTAAGGATCAACTTAAGTATGTACATCCTTACTTTCATCAGTATCAAAACTTGAAGGCACTTACTTTAAAGGATAATAATCTAAAAAAATTACCTGCATCTATTGGAGCATTAAAAAATTTAGAGCGTTTAAATATTGAACAAAACCAATTGGAAAACTTGCCTAAGAGTTTTAAAAATCTACAAAAGTTAAAAAGCCTAAATCTTGCAGAAAATAAAATAGAGACCTTTCCCAAAGTAGTTCTACATCTAAGGGAGCTTGAAATATTAAATCTGTGGGACAATCAAATTTCTATCATTCCAAAAGAAATTGAACAGCTAAGAAATTTAAAAGATTTTAAAGTAGTCAATAACGATATATCCATCCTTCCTAAAGAGATAGGAAATCTAATAAGTCTCACCAGATTAAGTCTAAATGGTAACAAACTGTCTACTTTGCCTGAAAGTATCGGTAATCTTTCAAATTTGCATCTCTTAGTATTAACTTCCAATAGACTAGAAAAAATTCCCAAAAGTATTTGCAAATTAGAAAATTTAGAATGGCTATTTATGGCTGATAATCAAATCAAATCTCTACCTCAAAATTTACACAAACTTAAGAACTTAAGAATATTAAGCTTGAAGTCAAATCCTATAGATCCTAACACAATAACAAAGGTGAAAAAAATACTGCCTAATTGTGATGTCATATACGAATGAAAACAACCAATTGATTCTGCATTATTTGTGTAATAATGAGGTGCTTTTTTCTGTCTTAGAATTAAAAATGATAGATTTTATAGAGAATTCACGCTTTTGCTCTGAGGATAGCGCAAGTATATATACCGTGTGGAAGAAACAAGCTACAAATGATAAGCAACTGAATAAAGAAAATCGCAGATTTTTCGGATCAAGAGCAAGCTAAAAAACCAAGCACCCTCTACATATTTAGCATAGACAATAATATATATTCTTGTCTTTTTGTGTTTTTTGTAGGTAGGATGTTTTTTAATAAGAAGTTAGTTTTTGAACCTAATTAAGATTCCTTTTCAGCATTCGGTTTCCCCTTTTAGAAGCCCAAACTTACAGTTCACCTCTAAATAGAGTCGTTTCAGAAAGTGATTAAATTTTCCTGTGTTAAAGTCTTTATACTTGTTTTGTAAATATTTAATAATAATTATAAAGTAAATTAAAAAGAATGAAAAAAAAAATAA
>JAVCKV010231528.1:0-15859 GCA_032274145.1 Herpochondria borealis | reverse complement strand
AATCTGTGTAAATCTGCGCTAATCTGCGGTTAAAAATTAGTTGTTTCAACCCGCGACTCCCTAGCTTGATCGCCCTGCTTTGAAATACTTCAACACCTATCAAGGATACAAAAACCTCTCTTAACTAAATAAAAAAATGCCAGCTAGACATTGTAACATATCTAGCTGGCAAAAAATGATCTTCTTTATTATTTCTTAGGAATCTTGTGCAGAGTATAATATGCCTTAGCGAACTGAGGTGTTGATTTCTTTGCGAAGGCTGTTTTCTGCAGGTCGATGAGATACACTCTTGAGCTGTCCGAGCTGTTTGGGACAATTGGGTTTTTCTCTTTATCAGTGTTGAAGTTATCTATGGAAATCTTACAGACTGTTTTGTCTTCATTCCAAGTATACTTCGTGATTTTTTCCTGGCGCTTACCCTGCTGAGGAGATCCATATTTCTCGCTATTGGAATAATACCAAGACGAACAAGCTAGGCCTGCATAGTCTTCAGTATCTTCCTGTGGCTGAGTGAAGTGAACATCAAATCCGTCTTTAGAAACACGCACTGTTTTGATTGCGTTCACTGTCGTCTTTGGATCGAAAACGATGCGCTGAAGTGCGTATTCATTTCCTCCACTAGAATGCCAACCGCGGCCAGTCTGACCGATCCATAAGCTAGAATCAGCTGGATCAAAGCGTAGCCTCATCGCTCCTGATTTTAGACCTTCTGCGAATGGCATCGCGACGCCTTGCTCCTGGCCATCGATCACTTCTGTGTCTATACGGTAGATATTTGACTTCAGTTGGTCACCGAGGAACATCTGATCAGCAAAAGGTCCAAACGTAATCTTGTCTGTTAGGAATTCAGGTGATCCTGGAGCATTCATAACTTGTCCGTGGGGTAGCAAAACGATTGGTAACTCACGCGTATCCTTGACCGCATCCCATTTTGATTCTGGGCTGTTCACATTCAGTCCAGGAATGTCTAGAAGGCCTGTAGGGTTTCCGTAGAAGCCACCCTTCTTCATTTTGAAGATCTTAGAGGTGCCGACGTATTCACCCTGGTTCTCTGTGTAAACGATCTCGTTTTTAGGAGATAGAGATAATCCTGCTGGGCTACGAACACCACTTGCAAAAATCTCAGTATTACCTTCTTCATCACTGCTCAGCATCCAGCCACGCAGACCACCAACGGTGCCCATCCATGCGCCACCAGCTTTATACATCCCTGCCACTTGGTTACCCAAGTTCAGCGAGAATAGATACTTTCCATCCTTCTTGATCGGACCGTGTAGATACTCATGGTAGTCACCATTGAAGCGGAATTTGTCTGTGATATTGATGCGCTTTTCTGACCAGTTGTCTCCATCTTTATCAATGTAACGAGTCAGTCCTGCTTTATCACCGATCACAATATCGCTCTCAGAGTTCACCACGAGTCCTATTGACTCATAAGCTCCCTCTGCAAAAAGATGCCATTTATTATCAACTATTTTCCACACACCCGCTGTGCGAGTCGTGACAAATGCCTGACCTTTATAAAACTCAATTCCAAGGGGCTCAAATACAAGAGTGCGACCAAATGGGTCTGTTGGTGCGCTTCCGTCTTGCATTTCGTAACCACCATGTAGACGAGCTTCCTTGGTAGATTTCGTCCACTTCAGCTCTTGTGGAGCATAGGACTCAGTTACTGTCAGATCAGAAGGGTAGAGACCTCCATCTAACTTAGGCAGCGCCGCTGTAAACGTAACCGATTTATGCTCACCCGCTGGGATAATCCATTTTCCATTACTGATTTCTCCGACGGATACCTTGGCATTCATCAGTCCTTTTGTAGGAATCGCGAGATGCTGATCACTCTTGAGGCTGAAATTAAAGTTAGCCTCTAACTGCATGTCGCTACTCAGATTGACTTCTAGATCTATTTTATTATCACCGACAGAATAACTGAAGCGAGGGACTTTCTGCTTAGGGGTCTCGACTCCTAGGAATTTAGCAGGAAATGCATTTGCCACTTTCAGGAAATCTGAAGTGTCCTTAAGAAATTCTTCAGATTGTTTCTTATCATTTAATCGTGCTGGTGAAGCAAAAGTAAGGTCTACTAATTTACCTTTTGAGTCATAAGCTTGGAATAAATCTGTGAGGTCGGTGTATTCACGGCTTTTGAAGCCTTTCTCACCAGCGCCTTTTCCTCGACCTACTTGGTCTTCTTTACGCATAAACGGACCATCCCATATCTGGGCGATCGCCATCGTGCGAGGATCAAAGGTGTAGTTTAGGTCTCCTGGTAATCCAACATGGTAAGCTCTGGCTGATACATTCTCACCCATATCTACGCGCTCCAAACGAGGGAAATCTTTTACCCAAATTGCAACCTTATCTTTCGACAGGTCATACTTTGCGGCGAGTTTCTTTTTCCAGATTACGGACGGACCAGCATCTGCTTTCGGATTAAGGGTGAGAAGATAAGCGTAGATGGCATTGATCTCATCTTCATTAAGAATCTTGTAGTTATACGCTGGCATAATAGGAAGGTGACTAGTGCCATCTTGCTTGAGCGATAACTTCTCCGCTGGACGACGGAGGGAATCCTTTAGGTAGTCGAGGTTAGCCTGAAGTTTAATCTTCTTCCCTTCAGCCACTTCCAAGAGCTCTATTTCATGCCCTTTAGGGGTAAAGATACCATACTGGGACGGTCCAGTTTTGACCACACCCTTATCCACAGCGTGACACTCGATGCATCCTTTCTCTGTAAATAATTTCTTCCCAAGAGCCACAATGTTCACCATCGGCTTTCCTTTCTCATCTATTGGCGTAGTATCTGCACCAGTCAACACAGCCTCCCCATCAGTGCTGAGCTTTAGCGCTTTCAGCTCTATGTTACGAATCGCGATAGGTCCGTGATCACCTTGAATGAAGAGTGACTCAGCTCCTCCAGTCTCATTATTAAATTTTGAAGAACGCGTAGGTCCCTTCGCCACCTGATTTTCATGAACTAACTTGTCATTCACGAGCACCTTGATGAATTTAGCATGCTGAGTTTTACTACCGTCTTTAGCAAATCTAGGTGCGCGGAAAATCACTTCCATCGTCTGCCATTCACCTGGCTTCTTGGCTGCATTTACTTTTGGAGACACACCGTCGTATCCCTTAGGGTTTCTATCTTCATCATAACGCTGATAGAGTCCACCTAGATCACCCGCTCCAGCTTTTTTCCTTCCGAAACTATCTAGAATCTGGATCTCGTAACGTCCCATGAAATAAACTCCTGAGTTAGAACCCTTCGGAACCATGAACTCGAGCTTCATGTGCACGTCTTGGAACTTCTCCTTGGTTTGTAAGAATCGAACTTTATTACGCTTTCCTTTGATCGGGAAATTGGCAATCGTCGCTTCACCCTGACTCACAGCCTCTAGAGCTTTACCCTCTGACTTGACCTCACCGTAATAGCTCCAGTTAGCTTGCTTATTAAATTGTTGTTTTAGCTCATCTGCGAATAGAGTCCCTGAGGCGAGACATGAAAACGAGATGAAGGTTCGAGTAAATTGAGTGATAGTCATAAAATTTGAGTTAATTTAAAAATCTAGGGAGTGTGTTACAGGGCTAACACTACGAAGTTTCTACAACACTCATTTCAGAAATAAACAAAAAAACGCCCAGATTACTCTGAGCGCTATTCAATAATCGAGAAACATTACCAGCTACTTTATTTTCTATGTTAAAAATCCAGCTTCAGACTACTTCATAACTACTTCTTCTCCAGCTCCAAGAGCCCTTCAGCAAAGGCTTTTCCAATAAGCGCCATTGTCTTGGCGCTACCTAAGTAGTGGTAGCCAGCATTAGATGCACCACGTTTCCATCGAACTTCGTCTTCAGGAGTGATCAATTCAGCACTATATTTTTTCATATATTCCAACTGTTGCTCTTTGGTCATATTCCCATCCTTATTAGCACTATTCTTGCTTTTATTTCTTAGCGCATTTGCCATATTACGAATTTTACCACGGTTTTTGTCAATCCTTCCAAGCTCTGCATCCCAAAAAGGCGCCGTCTCAACTGCTATAACATTACCTTTGAACTCCGCTAATTTAGCTGGTGCGGCCATTGCCTGCCTGAAATAGTCAGGCTTATCCCTAAAACCACCTGTACCCATAACACCAATAACGAAAGGCATATTAGGTGCGGACAAATCCTTACGCACATCACGGATAAAGTGTCCCATCAGCTCAGAATATAGGTCATAACGACCAGGTACATCTGCTCCAGGGTATGTTTCTCTAGCAACCGCGTCATTCCAACCTTGGAACCAAACAAAGCCCGCTAATTCATAACCCTGTTTAGCATCGTAATCAGGATAAACTCGTTTGATATCACCCAGAACTTTTTTCACATGTTCGGTCATCATTTTATAGTAAACTCCAGTAGCTGCCTTCTTATCAATCTTCCACTGTGCAAAATCTTTAGGAATTCCATGCCCCTTCTGCTTCGGATAGTTTTTTAGTTGCCAATCATTTAACACGTATGGCCCTGCGCTAGGCGACCGAAAATCTGTATGCAGACTCTTGCCACCCCAAGCAGTTTTGATCATTAAAATAGGCTGGTCGTTAGCCTTATCCATAGTCAACCCGAAGGTGAATTCCGGCCCTATTTTATCACCTAGTTTAGATAAATCGCGACCATACCTTGAACCATAGCCTGCTGTTAATTTACCAACTCCTTCACCATTTTTATTTCCTCCTCCTGTAAAGTAGGAAATAAAAACATCATCCATCACCTTCGGTTTTCCGTCCACGCCAAGCATCTCTTTGAGAAGCGGCTTCGTGGCTGGATCATCACCAATATAATCAAAAGTCTCAATCTTAGCTTGCCCCTCCATATTTGACTGACCTGCGAGTATGTATACCTTGAGTGGCTTAGCGTCTATAGATGAATGGGAAACAAAACTTGTGATAGCGAGAGCTGCTATGGATAATTTAACTTTAATACTTTTTCTAATAGTCATGGTTGGGTGAAAGTGCGGGTTACATTACTTTGATTCTAATATGTATGTCTATGCACTATAAAAACATTCCATATTATCGTCAATTTGCGACTGAAGTAATACTCTCCAGATATTAATTTTGTATCATCCATCAAACTATTTTTAAAACAATATTTTCTTAAATACCCTCTGACTATAACCTTTATCCTATAGTGACCAACCGATATTTAGAATTAGCCGCGTGAGTACCTATAACCGATTCCACGAACTGTCTCGATAAGGTTAGCATCACCTGGATTTTTCTCTATTTTTTTCCTGAGCGTAAAGATGTGCTGATCTAGAGTTCTTGAGTCTGGAAAATAATCTATCCCCCAACACTCGTCTAAAAAAGTATCCCTCGAGACTGGCGATCCAGCATGATCATGTAGTAGTTTAAGCATCGAGACCTCCCGCGGAGTTAGATCTATTTTTTTCTCACCCCGTTCAGCAAGCAGTTGTTGCGGAATCACCTTTACGTCTCCTATTTGAAAATGACTCACCTCATCTTTAGGTATCGCACGGCGAAGAGCAGAACGGATACGCGCCATCACTTCACCTCTATTAAATGGCTTGCGGATGAAATCATCGGCACCCAGATCTAGCCCTGCGATGAGGTCACTTTCCTCACTCTTTGCAGAGAGAAAAAGGATCGGAATCTTGCTGTCTTTCTTGCGGATTTTTTTACAGACCTCATAGCCATTACACTTCGGCATCATGATGTCGAGACAGACTAGATCAGGAGAAGATTCCTCCCAGATCTCTAAAGCCTCGAGTCCGTTTTCAGCCGTCAACACTTCAAAACCTTCCGCCTCTATACATGCTGCTAACGCATCAAGTGTAAGAGGATCATCATCTGTAACCAGTATCTTCATATTAAACGTTTATGTTCTCTTTTATTGGAATGGATAATTCAAAATGACAGCCTACTTCACACCTCACCATTTCCAGTGACCCTCCTAGTTTTCTGGCGAGCTCTACTGCAATAGATAGGCCAAGGCCAGCACCGCTAGAGCCTTCATTCAAACTATTTTCTACTCTTTCAAAGGATTCAAACACCCGCTCCCTCGCATCCTCGGGAATCCCTGGGCCTCTATCCAAGACAGAAACAACGAGTTCCTCATCGCGGAGGTAAGTTTTCACACTCAGCCATTTTCCTGAATGAGCATATTTTTCCACATTTGAT
Source organism: Herpochondria borealis (assembly GCA_032274145.1). Lineage (NCBI taxonomy): Eukaryota > Rhodophyta > Florideophyceae > Ceramiales > Ceramiaceae > Herpochondria > Herpochondria borealis. The sequence continues at coordinate 9,674 of JAVCKV010231528.1, read as the reverse complement.
ATTAAGTTAGAAATTATTTGTGTGAGTGCATCAGGGTCGGTGAGAATTTCAGAGCCTACGCTTGGCTCATACTCCAGTGCTATCCCACGTCTCTTGAGCGCAGGGCGATAAGAATCAAGTAGCAACGAAATCACTTCATCAGGAAAACAGGTCTCTTTGTTGACCTCAAGCACCCCTCTATCAGACTGTGAAAATGTCAGTACATTACCCACCAAGCGATTAAGCCTATCTATCTCCTGAGCAACCAGACCTAAACGATGCTGGACGTTCTTGCTCCCTCCTCCAGATGAATCGAGTGAATCCCGGGCAAGATCCAGATTCAGAGAAATATTCGTGAGTGGTGAACCGAGTTCATGAGACACCTGGTTTACAAATGACACCCGCTGCCTTGAAAGCTTGAGTGAGCGCAATTGTTGCTGGTATAGAAGAAAACCAATTAGCACAAAAAGACCTGCCACTAATAAAGTACTGGCTATCATAAAAGCATTGTAATGTGAACTTTTTGAAATCCCATCCCATGCTTGGATTTGCCATGTCCCAGAATGGGAACGCTGAGGAATGATAAGTGCAGCTCCTCCACGTGTTTCTTTTTCGCCTTCATTAACAAGCTCTCCATCAGGTGATGCTATCGAAAAATGAGTAGCTGATTCACGCAACGGAGTAAGTGGGATACCCAACCAACTTTTAAAGTGCGCTTCATTAATCTCATTTAACTCATCCTTGTCCACCACCACCGCAGCGAGGCGCTTCGATGCCACTCGAGTCCAATAGACTATATGTTTCCCGTCCGGAGCAGGAATCCAACCAGAGCTTACAGTTTCTGTATTCATCACTTTAAGAGGAATAATGACTGCCCACCTCAATGATAATGGCCTACCTTGACCCTCAACACTCACTTTAGGAAGCGGATACGAACGGGATGCATTTAAAAAATCAAATGTATCAATCCGCTTTTTATCTGAAAAAAGATACATTGATTTTAGCCCACTGAGTTTTCTAGCATTATCCTTCAGCTCATCTCTTCCATCTGTAAAATAGCGATTAGCAAGCTCATCTAGATGGCTAAGGTATAGCGCATCCAGACGTTCTAGCTCCATCTCGAAATCTGAGGTGAAATCTAGCAATCTTTCTCTATCTGCGGGAACAAGTTCCTCCACCTCACGCCTTGCCATCCGCTCACCCACTATCACTGTAAGAACAGCAATGATGAGCATTGGAAAAAGTGTGAGATGATAGATACGCATGCAATGATTCTACTTACTTTTAACCGATTTAACAGTTACAAAAGAAAACCACACTCTTCTTCCTGAATCACTAACTACTTTAGAAAGTGGTGATCTATTAAGCGTTCCAAGAAGGTGAGGTCTACCTATAGTCATAGTAGCATTAGTTCTAAATGATTGCACCCCAAATCTGGGCATTTTCATCTCTGAAATACCTTGCCCAGCAATGCTATCACCCAGATAACTAACAAATCGTGAATTAATGTGCAGATTAACAAATTTCCCACCTTTATAGTAATCAAGCTCTGTCTGAACAGTAAATCCCACTTTACTTGTTTCAAAGGCAACGGGAGCTGCGGGAGATGTTACTTCCTTCAACAGGTCTAAATTCACAGTCTGCGAAATCTGCTCTAATTGGGCTATATCTAATTTAGCAGCTTCTTCACTCATCTTAGCTTTATCGAATTTCTCTGAATGAATATGAATATTCAACTTATTTGGTATTTCTGCTTGCCAATATTTTGTAGGGTAGGTCATTTCATTTACAGATTGGCTAGTAGCACGTCTACCTGAGCCGCCACGTATCACGACCAAGTCTTGCTGTTTACCATTCTCTAGCAAAATTTTATACATCTGATCATCAGTCTTGCCGCTGCGCACTAGTTCAGCAGCTTCTTTCATAGGTAAAGAGATCACCTCGACAACAATGTTAAATGTTGAGTCCAGTGGATGTTTTTTAGATTCCTGTTTGGCTTTTGCACCAGTTGGAGTAGCCTCAGCAGGATCAACTTTATCCTGAGCTAAAACACTCGTTGCAAATGCTAATATCGCGCTTGTAGTAATGTATTTAATTTTCATATCCACAACATCATGCCACAGTGTCGAATCAGTTATGTCAAAACTATGTCAAAATTTCACTTTTTATAATTTTCCCGACCACCCGATCGTTTCTCACTTTGATGAGAGCAATTCATACTAGCATAATTGCTCTAGCTCTGTCCTCTGCATTTTCGTTTGGTGACGTTACGTTTTGCAAGGCTAACAAAGGTGAATTTTTCAAGGCTAGTTCACAGGATACTAGCGGTGGTGAGTCTTTTACAGTCACTAAATCTCAACCTGTAAAAGTAGCCCAAGTAAAGCGAGATTTCTCGGTCGCGGCAGTTCGTCTCTTTCTAATACTTACAAGTATGATAATAATGAAAAATTAGTTGAAATAGTAAGCTATTATTATACAGCTAACGGAGTAGTAGACCGTGATTCAGATCTAGTATCTGTTACTCGTATAGAAGATTTTAAGATTGAAGACCGAGAGATCTAGCAATATTTCTTTATCTGTAGAACACGTTTTTCCTCCTCACGTCTTGCCGTCCGCTCACCCACAATCACTGTAAGAACAGCAACGGCGAGCATTGGCAAAAGTCTGAGGTGAAAGATACGCATGCAATGATTCTACTTACTTTTAACCGATTTAACAGTTACAAAAGAAAACCACACTCTGCTTCCTGAATCACCAACTGCTTTAGAAAGCGGTGAACGGTTAAGCGTTCCAAGAAGGCGAGGCTTACCTACAATCATAGGTGCGCTAGTATGTAATGACTGCAAACCAAATCTGGGCATCTTAGTCTCTGAAAGACCTTGACCAGCAATGCTATCACCCAGATAACTAACAAATCGTGTATCAAAGCGCAGATAAACAAATTTCTCACCTTCGTAGTGACGAATGTAGTTACTAATTTCTGCATCAACAATAAATCCCACGTTACGTCTTTCGAAGGCAGATGGACTTGCGGGAGATGTTAGTTGATGCAAAGCTTTTAGCTTCAGAGGCTGCGAAATATTTTCTTCTTGAGCTATATTTAATTTATCTGCTTCCTTACCCTCTTTAGCTTGATCAAATTTCGCTGAATTAATGTGAACATCCACATAACCTGGTATTTCTGCTGGTTCATATTCTGTAGGATAGATCATTTCTTTCACAGATTGGCTAGTAGCACGTCCTTGACCTGAGCCGCAACTCATCATGACCAATTCTTGCTGTTTACCATTCTCTAGCAAATTTTTATATATCTGATCATCAGTCTTGCCGCTGCGCACTAGTTCAGCAGCTTCTTTCATAGGTAAAGAAATCACCTCGACAACAATGTTAAATGTCGAATCCAGTAGATCTTCTTTAGATTCCTGTTTGGCTTTTGCACCAGTTGGAGCAGCAACATAAGGATCAACTTTATCCTGAGCTAGAATACTGCTCGCAAATGCTAGCGCTAATATCGTATTTGTAGTTATGTGTTTAATTTTCATATCGACATCATCTTGCCACAGTGTCGACTAGCTTGTGTCAAATCTATGTCAAACTTTCACTTTTTATATTTTGTATAAGTTTTTCGACCACTTGACCGTTTCTAACCTATATCAAAGTAATTCTTACTAGCATAGTTACTCTAGCTCTGTCCTCTGTATTTTCGTTTGGCGACGTTACTTTTTGCAAGAATTACAGAAGTGAATTCTCCAAAGCTAGTTCACATAGAGCTTCTTGCCAGATCAATGTTGAAGCATATCCGCGCTCTAGCTCCATCTCGAAACCTGACATGAGATCTAGCAATATTTATCTATCTGTAGGAACACGTTCTTCAACCTCACGTCTTACCATCCGCTCACCCACTATCAATGTAAGAGCAGCAATGGAGGGCTTAGGTAAAAGTATGAGGTGAAAGATACGCATGCAATGATTCTACTTACTTTTAACCGATTTAACAGTTACAAAAGAAAACCACACTCTGCTTCCTGAATCACCAACTACTTTAGAAAGCGGTGATTGGTTAAGCGTTCCAAGAAGGCGAGGCTTACCTATAACCATAGTAGCACTGGTATTAAATGATTGCACCCCAAATCTGGGCATCTTAGTCTCTGAAAAACCTTGCCCAGCAATGCTGTCACCTAGATAGCTAACAAGCTGTGGATGGATGTCCAGCTGAACGAATTTCCCGCCGTCGTAGCGCCCAAGTTCTGCATCAACGAGGAACCCCACTCCACGTTTTTCAAAGGAAGTGGGACTTGCGGGAGATGTTACTTGATGCAAAGCCTTGAACTTCAAAGTTTGCGCAATCTTTTCTAGTTGGGCGATAGTTGATTTATCTGCTTCCTTACCCTCATTAGCTTGATCAAATTTCTCTGAATTAATGTGAACATCCACCTTAATTGGTATTTCTGCTGGTTCATATTCTGTAGGATAGATCATTTCTTCCACAGATTGGCTTTTAGCACTTTCACCTGAGCGGCAACGCATCACGACCAATTCTTGCTGTTTACCATTCTCAAGCAAAATTTTATGCATCTGATCATCAGTCTTGCCACTGCGCGTTAGTTCAGCGGCTTCTTTCATAGGTAAAGAAATCACCTCGACAATAACATTGAATGTGGATTTCATTGGATCTTCTTTAGATTCCTGCTTGGCTTTTGCACCAGTCGGCGTAGCAACATAAGGATCAACTTTATCCTGACCTAGAACACTAGTTGCAAATGCTAGCGCTAATATCGTGTTTGTAGTAATGTATTTAATTTTCATATCGACAACATCATGCCACAGTGTCGAATAAGTTGTGTCAAATCTATGTCAAAATTTCACTCTCTAGATTTTTTGTAAGTTTATCGAGCAATCGACCGTTTATAAATTACATGAAAATAATAATTACTAGTTTAGTCACACTCGCCTTATCATCCACATTGTCTTTTGCAGATATAACTTATTATAAATCTAACAAAGGAGAATTCACTAACGTTGAACCAACTGGTGATACAGGAGGAGAATCATTTTCGATCACCAAATCTAAATCTGGAAAAATAATCGAGGCTAAACGCAACTTCCATGGCTGTGGCACTTGGGGCCTTTCTCTCACTTATAAATATGGCCACAATGGCAAGTTAGTTGAAATAGTGAGCAGTTTCTATACAACTCATGGAATAGTCGATTCTAATTCAGAGTTCATTCCAACAACTTGTGAAGAGGTGTTTAAGGTAGAAGGCCGAGAGATCAAGTTAATCTCTACAAAAATTCTAGATGCTAAAACAGAAAAGCCCGTTACACGTAGTTTACCAGAAAGACCGCTCATAGGTCACTGGGCTAATGTAAGCGAAATCCCAGCCGTCACCGGATAAAATCATTTTTATGTAGTGCTACTTATTTAAAATAACCAGTAGCGAAATCCAGAAAATAATCCCAGTCCTGCTCGGTCAGGTTATGCTTTCCTCTGCGAATATGGTAACCAATAGCACCCACGTGTCGCGGTAATTCGAGTGCTGGCATTTTAGTATTCGAAATATGCTTCATTCCTAGAAGACCATAGATAGGAGCAGCACGCACGAGTGAAGTGTATTCGCCACGAGGGTCAACCCATAAATCCTTGTCCGCACTCGCCACATAAACGGCACGCGGTGCGATCAGTCCCACGAGTTGATGCTGATCAATAGGCAGTTCATGTTCACGACCATTGTATGTTTTAAAATTCTTACAGAACCAATAAGGAAAACTTCCATTGATTCTCTTCACTGTCTCCCCGAATGCGCGACGTGAGAGTGCAGCTCCACCACAGAAAGAGTTGTTAGTATAAGCTATCTTAAAACGTGGATCTTCAGCCGCAGCCCAGAGTGCAACCTTCCCACCTCTAGAGTGTCCCACTACGGCAGTGCGCTTACTATTAACTTCTGGTAAGCCTAGCGCAAAGTCCAGTACACGGCTTGCTCCCCAGCCCCACGCGGATAGAGAACCCCAGCGAGTATTAGGATCAGAACTAGGGTCATCTAGCATGGCCCGAATCCCCTTCTTGTAGCCATCAGCTTTATCCGGATCAACATCCGATGTGTGAAATACAGCAGTTGCATAACCTCTCCGTAAAATCTTTTCGGCCGGCCAAAACGGATCAGCCTCACCCACCGCCTTCTCGAGTGGAATCATGTATCGATTATTGATTGCCACGATAAACGGCACTGGAGTTGATGACTTAGGAATCAAGATGACAAAATCAAACGAGTGTGTCTTTTTTCCAGTAGTGATTGTCGCTCGGATCCGACGTACCGTAGTTCCTATTCCAAATATATCCTCACGTTTCCTACCTCTGTATAATCCACTTTATACTTAGTATTTGGCCGAATTCCATAGGCCTGTTCACGAAATACCTTCAGCAAATCCGCACGCTGCATGTTCCATACTTCCGCAGTTTTTATCGGTTTTCCATCCATGGTCTTAAGCGGTTCAGGCAGTTGATACTTTGGCACCTTAGCCTCCTCATAATTGAATACCTTACCTTTCTTTTTCATCCATGCTTGTACTTGTTTGCTATCCGCTTGCCACCCAGGTTCTTCAACTAGGGGGTCAGCATGAGCAGACACCAATAATAAAAAGTTACTAATGATCATAGCTGGTAATAAACTTATCTTCACAGAGATAAGTTTATCTAACAATATAGGAATTCTGAGAAACATGACTTACTTTATGTAATTGGATGGATTTTTCAACTCTAACATTCCTTTACATATCGCTTCTCCCACAAGCATGTATGTCTCCGCATTTCGGTTGTATCGGAAGTCCTGGTTGCTCGGCGATTTACTTACATCACGCCAGAAGTCTCGTGCCTCTTATGACTTCACATTATCTTTAAATTCTGAGTATTTGTTACTTCCTACTGCAAGCCGCCAACCCTTTACTACGTCATGCTTAATTTGTTCCTTCAATTCCTGCGAGCAAACCTACTACGATGACTAATGTTTTGTGCTAGGTGAGTGATTTCATATTTGTCTTTTGTAGATTTTTAATTTTCCCAGTTATAATACGCGTGCAAACAATATTCCTATCGCTAGTATAAGTTCTCTAGAAAAATTTGTTACGAGACTACCTTAGAGATAAACGGCTTTCCAATGAAATACTTTTCCTCTTTCCCAAGACACGCCCAACATCTAATCTCGCGCCATGTTTAAACAATCCTTCATTCTCATTGTACTACTTACCTCAGTGATCTACACCCAAGCTGGAGAGAACCCTCCTCAGAAAAAAAGTAGCGAGCCTATTCCTCAACTTAATACTAAGGGAGATGTATACAAAACTGAAGGCGCCAATGACCCACTAATTTATGGTAGCACCGTGGGTAAAAAGAAGATGATCATGCTCTATACAGACCTCCAGGACGTGAAATCAGAAAGTGACACTAAAGAGGCTGGAGAAAGAATTCTCGGGAAAGGTAGCTTCCTAGAAATCTTTCATAACCAATCGCATGGCAAACTCAAGATTTCCATTGATCATGTCCACGGTTGGCGGCACCTACCTAAGAAGCAGAAGACTTATCACGCCAGAACTACCGAAGCACATCGGAATATGTTCATTGATGTATTCGCCCTTTATCCTGAAGTTGATTTTAACAAGTATGACTACATTGTGGCCAAAATGCCTGGCCGTGGCAACTTTGCCTTCGGCGAGCGAGATGACCTCGCCATCCCTTACCGCAAAGGAAAAATCAATCTAGTTGTGAATATAAGCAGTAATAATCCTATCGTATTAGCGCACGAAGTCGCTCATCTGATGGGACTTCTAGACCTCTACACTCTAAGTGGTGCAAGGTCCTAAAAATCCAGTTGGCGCATGGGACATTATGTCCAGTGGTAACAGTGCATCTGGATTTATAGGTTGGCACCGCCACAAGCTTGGATGGCTTGCCCCAGAACATAAGACATATCACACGCCATAAACCTGACTCCTCTCGACGCTAAATCCGGCGTCTCGATGATCGTCATCCCAGTCGATGATCCAAAACACCCTAGTAAAATCTTCGCTATCGAAATTAGTCAACCTCCACATGCTCAAAAAGGTAAGGAACAATGGCCAACTGGTGTTCTGATCTACAGCGTCGATGCCACCATCCCCACTGGAATGCACCCAGTGGTAATTTATCCGAAAGGAAACCGCGCAGAAGGAGCGCCCTTCCATTCCGGCGATACCTTTACTCACGAAGAAGCTCCTTTCAGCGTGAAGGTGGTTAAGAAGCAACCTAACGGCGAATTTAAGCTCGAAATAGAGATTAAGAAGTAAATGTTACTCGTATAAAAGCTTCCATTTCATCTCTGCATTCGCAGGGGAAGTAAGGGTGAGTCGGCTTAGTCCATCGGCTGAAGGTGGAGAGAGATCTGCATTCATTGTTACATTATCTTTAGTACCCACTATCTTCAATTTTTTATCTCCGTTCTGCGCCACTGTGATCACGAATGGCTCGCCACCTATGACTTTAGCTGTTCCAGACAGAGTCTTTCTAGCAGCATCCCATTGGACATCTTTTAGGTCTACCCACCCTTGCAAGATATGTCTGTTCGTGCTGACCACTTGAGGACGATCTAGCACTTTGCGCACGGAAATCATCGCGCAGTGGTTCGGCTCTAGCTCGTATGCGATACGCTCTTTTCCAGAAATTTTACCTAGATAAGTATCAGACCAGAATTCATAGGCGTGATAGTATGTACCTGGGTCGAGGCCAATTGCGTTGTCCACTCTATTCCCACTGATGGCTGTAGAAATCTCAGCCTTCTTTTCCGAGGTGTTACAGAAAGTAATCTGATGCCAATCAGGAGTCAGCTCTAGGTCATAAACCTGAGGGTCTTTCACACCTGTGAAAGCATCAAGTAGGCGCGCCGTCTTAGCCTCTTTGTAGTGCGGATAGATACGAGAAAAGTCATGAGTAATCTCTGGAGTAAACAGAGAAAAGGAAGTCGCTAAATCTACTCTTCCACTTGAAAGATACGTCATCGTAAGTAGAGACTGGCGAATCCCAGCTGTAGTTCCATGCACCGCTTTTGTATCAGCGTAGTAATTAAATACAGTACGGTTTTTATACCAGCGTAGCCCACTAATGGAGATCATTTCTGGTTCGTATTTATTAGAATCTGCCCATGTACGTTGGGTGTCTACAATACCAGCCGTCACATCCAGACAAGGTGCAGATGACTCACCCAGATTACGCTAATCGATAAAACCACCTTTTCCCAAAGCCTCTCGCAAGAGAGAGAAAGCACGGCGATACGCACTAGTAGTAGTCGCGTGGCGATCATCGAAGCCCCCCCTCAGGACGCCAAACAGTAGCAGGGTAATCAACTTTCACACCTTGAATCCCATCTTCATGAATCTTACGCCATGCCTTAACAAAGTGCTTAGAAAACTCTTTGTCAGTGTAATCAAAAGTCACATACGGCTGGTGGTGAGGATGCTTATTGCGGCTCTTCCGCCGACCTTCACGCTGAGGGGTGACACGGTCCACTTCGGAGCCGTCATTGAAGAGCATCCACTGCGGATGTTTTCTAACAAAATCACCAGAAGGCATTCCCAGCTGCATATAAATATAAGCACTACTGTCCAGTTAAGAGCTTAATGGCAATCTTGTAATCCTTATAGAATGGTCTTTGAGGGCTTTTTATACGTGT
>JAVCKV010231527.1:0-47194 GCA_032274145.1 Herpochondria borealis | reverse complement strand
TTACAAATTATTGTTGATGACAAAATTCAGGTTAAACAAGTCTTAAAAAACTAAAAGCAATAATAATCTAAGGTTCTAACATGATAAGAGTTGGTAGTACTATTTTTGGAGGTAGAGATTATAGCTAAAGACTTCTTCACCATTTATTTTATAAAATTTTTAACCAAAATCAGGGTAAAACCAGCCGTTAAAAAGAAAAATTAGCACTTTTCTTATAAAGTACGATTCATTTTTTATTTTTGTATGGCATACTTCTTCAAATAAAAATGAAAAAAATAATTACACTTTTAATTATATTGTTTATTAGTTCTGCTTCTATAGCTCAATTGGTTGTTACTAATGCTGCCCCTTACAATTCACCTTCTTATTTAGTTAACAATGTCTTAATTGGTGAAGGAATAAGTATCGTTAATCTTACTTATTTTGGACACCTGAATCAACTAGGTTATTTTAGTAATGGATTAACCGGAGTAAACTCATTAGGGTTAGATTCTGGAATAGTTTTTTCATCTGGTCTTGTAAATGACATTCCTATTGGAGGAAATCAACCTAGCACTAATAATGGTGGAGCTGGTGACCCTGACCTTTTAACGATAGCACAATCTGTTAATGGAGGAATCACTTCAACACATGATGCTCAAACACTAGAGTTTGACTTTATACCTATAGGTGACATTGTAGAATTTCGTTTTGTATTTGCATCTGATGAATATTTAACACATGTTAACACCATATTTAATGATATATTTTCTTTCTTTATTAGTGGCCCTGGTTTTGCTGGCCCTTATACTGCACCTGTAGGTTTTCCAAACGGTGCTGAAAACTTAGCCGTTGTTCCTGGAACGACCACTCCAATTACCATTAGTACTATACACCCGGGGCTTAATTCTCAATACTATATTAACAACCCAGGAAATACTACGCACGACTTTAATGGCCATACCACTGTAATGTCTATAAAATTTCATGTAACTTGTAACGCCATATATCACTTTAAATTTGCTATTGCAGATTGCCAAGATGGGTTTCTGGATACCGGTGTATTTATGGAAGGTTCAAGCTTTTCATCAAAAGCTCCTGTTGTTATTGATTTTTCAACTGCTGCCACAGGTGGTGATTCAATGGTTGTTGAGGGGTGTGAAAGTGCCATCTTAAACCTTACAAGATCTGATACTGCTGGGGATTTAACAGTACATTATACTATTGGAGGTACTGCTACAAATGGTGTTGACTATAATACAATTGTGGATAGCGTAACTTATTTAACGGGTATAGATACAGCAACCATTGCTATTACACCTCTGTTAGATGCTTTTATTGAAGGACAAGAAACTATTATAATATCTACGACATCATCTAATAGTTGTGGAAATACATTTATTTCATCTGATACGTTATTTATAGTTGATGTTCCTATTACAACTAGTACCTCTACAAACGTTAATTTGAATTGCCCAACGGACTCAGTCGAAATTTCCGCTACTGTTACTGGAGTTCCAGAGCCCTACTCTTATACCTGGACGGATACTCAAGGAAATACTTTTTATGACTCTTCTTATATTTTTGTTCCTGCATTAGTTACGGATACTTTTTACCTTACTGCCACAAGTTATTGTAACTTAATTACTGTTAATGATACTGTTATTGTAACCGTTACTCCATTATTCTCGCTAACAACAACACAAAGTGATACCAATATATGCCTAGGGGATGTAATTAACTTCGTAACAACTACATCTGTATTTGGAGGTACCTACACTTACAATTGGACTTCTAATACAGGTATTTTAAGCGCTCCTGCTAGCAATGCTACAAATGGGACATTTAACACCTCAGGTTCCGATACTATCAGGGTTACTGTTACAGATAATTCAGGTCCTTTAACTTGTGTTAGAACAGATACTGTATTGGTTAATACGAATACTCCACCTATTCTTAATACAGTTTCTCCCGATACACTTATTTGTTTAAACGGAACTACTACTTTATATGCTACCGCCAGTGGATCAAACCCTCCTATTAATTTAATCTGGGATAATGGCCTAGTAGGAAATGGTCCTCACAGTTTTAGTCCTACCACTACTAGCATATATAATGTATATGCACAAGATGCTAATGGATGTGTTTCTGATACTCAAAGTATTATCGTTACCGTTGATGCATGCACAGGAATTAACGAATCATCAAATGAATTTGGAATAACTATTTACCCCAACCCCAATAATGGTAATTTTATTGTTGAAAAACCTAGTAATCTGAGCAAAGTGGTTCAAATTAAACTATTAGATGCTAGCTCTAAATTAATTTTAGATAAAACGATTCCTGACAATTTACCAAAAGCTTTAATAGACATAACCAATTACAGTAATGGACTTTATTATTTACAAATTATTGTTGATGATAAAGTTCAGGTTAAACAAATCTTAAAAAACTAAAATCAATAATAATCTAAGGTTCTGCCATGATAAGAGTTGGCAGCACTATTTTGGGGTAGGAATTATAAAGAGAAGAAACTACACTTCTATACAAAACATAACTGAATTGTAGTTAGTTTTGCTAACCATGAAAAAAGAAATTGGTTTTAAAGAGTTTGTTGCATTAATGGCAATGATGATTGCATTAACTGCGCTTTCAATTGATGCAATGTTGCCCGCTCTCACTAATATTGGTGCTGATCTAGGTGTCGTTGAACCCAATGACAATCAACTGATTATTTCAATCTTATTTTTAGGGTTAGCTATCGGTCAATTATTTTACGGCCCTTTATCAGATAATATTGGTAGAAAACCAGCTGTTTATATAGGTTTAACCATATTTGGAATTGGTTGTTTCATTTCTCTTTTCGCTAAAGACCTTTCTACCATGCTTATTGGTAGATGCTTACAAGGAATAGGATTATCTGGACCAAGAGTAGTTACAATTGCTATTATACGAGATTTATATAAAGGCGATCGAATGGCACAGGTAATGTCTTTTGTAATGGCAGTTTTTATCGCAGTTCCAGCATTAGCGCCTGCATTAGGACAAGGAGTTCTTTTTATTGCTAACTGGCAAATGATTTTTGTTGCATTACTCTCGTTAGGCATAGTTGCTTTTATATGGTTTCATCTCAGACAAGAAGAAACATTAACAAAAGAAAATCGCTTAAAATTTTCCTTTACAAATCTTGGTAATAGATTAAAAGAAATTTGTACAATTAGAGCTACTATCTTTTACACGCTAGCAGCAGGATTTATATCAAGTGCATTTGTTGGTTTTCTAAACTCATCACAACAGATCTTTCAAATTCAGTTTGGTTTAGGAGAAAAATTCCCAATGTATTTTGCTGCAATAGCACTTAGTGTGGGTTTCGCTTCTTTTGTTAATGGTAAATTGGTTATGCGTTTTGGAATGCAAAAAATGGTAAGAACAGCTGCATTGTCAATTGTAATAATATCTATTGCCTTTTTTGGATTAATAAATTCAATAATGGCCAATCCATCCTTACTGTTTTTTATGATTTACTTAATGTCAACTGTATTTTTTGTTGGAATATTATTTGGAAATTTAAACTCCATGGCGATGGAACCGCTAGGGCACATGGCAGGAATTGGTGCTGCTATTGTAGGTTCTGTTTCTACCTTCATATCTGTTCCTTTTGGAACTTTTATTGGCATGCAATACAATGGAACCGTAACACCTATGGTAATCGGTTTTTTAATTTTTGGAGGATTAACAGGTATATCCATCTTTTTAGCTAAAGGAAGAAAATCTAGTGTTAGTAGATAATATTAAATTTTTCTTATGACCAATAAAAAAGCCTCTCAGTAAAACTGACAGGCTTTCATTATAACATAAGTTCTTCGCTTTATTCTGCTAAAACAATAACTTTATTGTTGTTTACTTCAACCACTCCACCATTTACAGCAAAGGTCTTTTCAGAACCATTTTCTACAATTTTAATTTCTCCTGCTTTAAGCGTAGAAACTAAAGGTGCGTGATCATTTAACAATCCAAAAGAACCATCAGATCCAGGCAAGCTAATCAGCTCAACTTCTCCTTGGTAAAGGTTTTTTTCTGGTGTAATTATTTCTAATTGCATAATTCTAATTATTAAGCGTCAGCTAACATTTTTTTACCTTTTTCTATAGCTTCTTCAATGTTTCCGACTAAGTTAAAAGCAGCTTCAGGATATTCATCAACTTCACCATCCATAATCATCTTAAATCCTTTGATCGTGTCTTCAATAGAAACTAAACAGCCTTTTAGCCCAGTAAATTGCTCAGCAACATGGAAAGGTTGAGATAAGAAACGTTGAACCCTTCTTGCTCTATGCACAGTTTGCTTATCTTCTTCAGATAATTCATCCATCCCTAAAATTGCAATAATATCTTGCAACTCTTTATAACGTTGTAATGTTTCTTTTACTTTTTGTGCAGTATCATAATGATCTGCTCCAACAATTTCTGGTGTTAAAATTCTTGATGTAGAATCCAATGGATCCACAGCAGGATAAATTCCTAACTCAGCAATTTTACGAGAAAGTACAGTTGTTGCATCTAAGTGAGCAAATGTTGTTGCTGGTGCTGGATCTGTTAAATCATCTGCAGGTACATAAACCGCTTGTACAGATGTAATAGATCCTGACTTGGTAGATGTAATTCTTTCTTGCATAGCCCCCATTTCCGAAGCTAATGTTGGTTGGTAACCTACCGCTGAAGGCATACGCCCTAATAGTGCTGATACCTCAGAACCAGCTTGCGTAAATCTAAAAATATTATCAATAAAGAATAAGATATCTCTACCTTCTCCATCACCTTCTCCATCTCTAAAATATTCTGCTAAAGTTAATCCAGATAAAGCAACTCTTGCTCTAGACCCTGGAGGCTCATTCATTTGACCGAAAACCAACGTTGCCATAGATCCAGTTAAACCTTCTTTATCAACTTTAGATAGATCCCATCCACCTTCTTCCATAGATTTTTCGAATTCCTCACCGTATTTTATTACGCCAGACTCGATCATCTCTCTCAATAAATCATTCCCTTCTCTTGTTCTTTCTCCAACTCCTGCAAAAACAGATAAACCTGCATGTCCTTTTGCAATGTTGTTAATTAACTCCATAATCAATACAGTCTTACCAACTCCAGCTCCACCAAACAATCCAATTTTTCCACCTTTAGAATAAGGCTCAATTAAATCGATTACTTTAATACCTGTAAAAAGTACCTCAGCAGAAGTAGTTAACTCCTCAAACTTAGGTGGATCTCTGTGTATTGGAAGACCTCCTGTTTTATCCAAACTTTCTAACCCATCAATAGGATCACCTACTACATTAAATAATCTTCCTCTAATATGTTCACCAATCGGCATTGTAATAGGAGAGCCAGTTGACACAACAGCCATACCTCTACTTAATCCATCACTGGCATCCATTGCAATTGCTCTTACAGTATCTTCACCAATGTGCTGTTGACACTCTAAGATTACTTTCTCTCCGTTGGCTCTTGTAATTTCTAAAGAATCCAGAATATCCGGAAGTGGTCCATTTTCTGTATTAAAACTCACATCAATTACAGGTCCGATTATTTGTGTTATTTTTCCAGTATTAGCTGACATTATTTTCTGTTTTTTTAATTAAACTTTTACGACTGTTTTTGGGCTGCAAAAATAGTACTAATTATCATTCTATAACAACTATTTTTGTATTATTTTTTTACTGATATTTGCACTTTAAGAATAAATCGATTTTCGGAAGCAATAAGATAGAATTTAGTGAAGGTTTACAACAGTATTGAAGAATTTAACACCGGCAATAGAACTGCGGTAACTACCGGCACTTTTGATGGTGTGCATTCTGGCCATAGAATTATTATTGAGCAACTAAAAAATGCTGCTAAAAAAATTGGTGGAGAAAGTGTTATTCTAACTTTTTTTCCTCATCCTAGAATGGTGCTTTACCCTGATGACAATGACCTCCGACTACTAAATACAATCAAGGAAAGAACTTTAATGCTAGAAAAATCTGGAATTGACCATTTAATTATTCACCCTTTTTCAAAAGAATTTTCCCGCCTAAGCTCAACAGAATTTGTGAGAGATATTTTAGTAAACCAATTGAAAGTTGCTACTTTAGTAATTGGTTACGACCATCATTTCGGAAGAAATAGAGAGGGCTCTTTCAAACATTTAGAAGAGCTGGCTCCACTTTATGACTTTGAAGTGGAAGAAATTTCTGCTCAAGAAATACAACAAGTTAAAATTAGTTCTACTAAAATTAGAACCTCCTTGTTAAATGGAGAAATATATGCAGCTAATCAATTTTTAGGATATAATTATTTTTTAAAGGGCACAGTTGTTCACGGTGAAAAAACAGGAAGAACTATAGGGTTTCCAACCGCAAACATTGTTATTGATGAATGGTACAAGCTTATACCTACAGATGGCGTTTACGCTGTAAAGATTACAATTGAAAATACTGTTTATAATGGCATGCTAAACATTGGGAACCGACCAACATTAAATAAAGACAACAAAGAAACAATTGAAGTAAATATCTTTAACTTTGATAGTGATATTTATACTAAAAAAGTAAAAATTGCGTTCTACGAAAAGATTAGAGACGAACAAAAATTTGATAATCTTTCTTTATTAAAAAACCAGCTTGAAATTGATAAACAACAAGTCATACAAATTTTTAATTAGTATAGCACTAATTCTTTTTACGGCTAATGCAAAAGCCCAATTACTTAGTTTATCTGAATTAGATACAACTCCTTCATACACATTAGAAAAAGCACTTGAATTAGACCCTTTAAAAGTGTATAAACTTTCATTAAAAAAAATGAAGCTAACCGAGCTTCCATCTGAAATTTTTCAGTTTAAAAATTTACAAATACTAAACCTTAAAAACAATAAATTAACTGAATTCCCAAAAAATATTACTGAATTTAAATACCTACAAGAGTTAATTATTACTGCCAATAAAATAGAGATTATACCCAAAGAACTTGGTGATTTAATTCATTTAAAACGTTTTATAGCTGGATCAAATGAAATAGTTTCAATTCCTTCCGAAATTGAAAACTTAAAAGAATTAAACTTTTTAGACCTTTGGGGAAATAACATTGGGATTCTTCCTTACGAAATTCAAGAGCTAAAGGATAATTTAAAAGAAATTGATATGAGACTCATTAAGATGAATAAGGAGGAACATCGGAAAATAGAAGAACTACTTCCCGATACCAAAATTAGATTCTCTGAAGCGTGTGATTGTCGATTTTAGTAGCTATCAAAAATAATTTCACCGCAACATTGTTATACACGCTTTTAAACTTTATTTTTGGCAGAAGTAAACTATTCAATATAGTTTATCGTTTATAAAACAACAATGATTAAAAACCTAGCCATATTATTTCTATTTACATTCTGTTTTTCTACAATAAATGTAAATGCCCAGGATAAATTACTGTTTTTAAATGGTAAAGTATTAGATGGTAAAATATTAGATCAAACAGACTACGAGTTTTCGTTTCAAGATAAAAAAAACAAACAATACAACATAGACAAATACCGTGTATTTTCTTTTACCAAAAACAAAGAAGAAAGCATTGTTTATAAATTTGACACCTTAGTTGGCAACTTCTTAAAAGTAGAAGACATGCAACTTTACGTTTATGGAGAAAGAGATGCATACATTACTTATAACAGCCACTTTACAAGTGCACTTGGTTTAGTCGTAGGTGGTGCAGGTGGCTATTTCATGCACAAAGACCAGAGTTTCCTTTATATTCCTATACCTCTAATATATACCGTACTAACTTTACCTTTTGGCACAAAAGTTAAGCATCAAGACAGAGTTGACAATCAAAAATACTTGAAAGAAAATGAATACCTCCGTGGTTATGATAGAGTTGCTAGGAGTAAAAGAACAACCAATGCTTTAAAAAGCAGTTTTGTTGGCATGGGAGTTGGATTTTTAATAAGTGTTATCGTTAACAAATAACTTTTGAAACTAGCTATTTCAATCATTAAACTTCTTATTTTCTCCAATGTTTTTGTTTCGTTTTGCGTAACAGCATTTGCACATCTAACTTACATCGTTTATAATTTACCTAAGAACAATCTATTTGTTGTTTTACTAATGGTTTTTAGCTTTACCTATTTTACTTACAACGGTCAAAGACTTTATCGATTAAATAAAAAAATAGTAAATCCAGAAAATCTTGGTGAGCGATTAAAATGGATTATTAAACATAAAAGGGTATTAACCATTTTAACCACACTTTTTGGTTTTATAGGACTTGCATGTACTTTTTTCATTAACCCTTATTGTTTTATCATTTTAATACCAATAGGAGGACTTTCCATTTTTTATGTTATTCCTATCATGCCATTTTATAAAAAGAGTCCCTCCCTTAGAGATATTCCTTATCTTAAAATAATTATAATTGGTATTACATGGTCAATAGCAATTGTTTGGCTCCCAATGGTTGACACTAAATATTATATTGGAATGAACCCTTCAACACTTTTATTTAGCATACTTCAGGTATTTCTCTTCGTTTTTGCAATTACAATACCGTTTGATGTGCGTGATGTTAAATTTGATAAACTGAGCCAGCTAAAAACAATACCTCAATTAATAGGGAGTAAAAGCGCAGTAGTTTTTTCTGAACTCCTTTTAGTTGGTTCTATTATTTTATTGCACTTTCTACCTATCGGATTTTATATTTACCCTTTACTAATTGGTCATATTATTACAATGCTAATAATTGGCTTTACAACTGAAAAACGAAACGAGATCTTTTTTGCTGGGCTAGTAGAAGGAACAGTAATAATTCTGTACAGTAGTGTTCTTATTTCCTATTTATTTTTCTGAATTAGGAATAGATTTTTCCACGTCCTTTTTTTCTCTGAGTTTTTTATACATTCGAATTGCCAACATTAACAAAATTCCAAAAAGAATTATTCCGACAACACCCCAGATCCAACTTATAGCACTTTTTAAGGTGACTAGAAATACTATAGCAAACAAAATAACGGTAGCCACTTCATTCCACATCCTCAACTTAAAGGAAGAAAAAGTTAGTTGATCATTAATTAACTGATTAAACATTCTTTGACACATAAAATGATAAACATACAAAGCCACTACAAACGTTAATTTAATGTGCATCCAAGGTTGACTCATATAATACGAGAAGTTGTTTGACAATAACCAAATGGCAAAAACAGCTGTTAGAATTGCCGAAGGCCATGTAATTCCGTACCACAAACGTTTACTCATTAATTTGTACTGTTTTTGCAAAATTGCTTTAGTATTATCATCAACATCATTTGCTTCAACAAAATAAATAAACAGCCGAACAATATAAAACAACCCTGCAAACCATGTAACTACAAATATGATGTGCAATGCTTTTATGTAAAGAATATTCATAATGCTAAAGTATATAATTACTTTTGTTGCTATGGCTAAAAAAGGAATTTTATTAATCAATTTAGGGACACCAGACAGCCCATCAACAAAAGATGTTAGAAAATACTTGCGAGAATTTTTAATGGACGAGTATGTTATTGACCTCCCCTATTTAACAAGGTGGTTTTTAGTAAATGTAATAATAGCGACCTTTAGAGCTCCAAAATCTGCAGAAATCTATAAGCAAGTATGGACAGAAAACGGTTCTCCATTGCTTTACTTTGGTTTAAAAGTGCAAGAATTATTACAAAAAAAATTGGGTACAAGTATTCATGTTAGTTTTGGAATGCGTTACCAAAATCCATCATTGGAATTGGCTATTGATGAATTAAAAGAAAAAAAAATTGATGATTTAGTTGTAATTCCTTTATATCCACAATGGGCCTCATCATCTACAAAATCGAGTATTGAAAAAGTAAAAGAACTGTTAAAAAAGAAGAACTATTCACCGAAAGTAAAATTTATAGAAAATTTTATAAAGAATGAAAAATTCATTGCTGCTATTGCACAAAATGGCAATAAATATTGGGCAACAGGCAAGTTTGATAAAATCATATTCAGCTACCATGGTATCCCCGAAAGACATATTTTAAAAGATTGTGCCAACAACAATGATAATGGTCATTGCAAAATAGATGATAATTGCTGTACTATCTATTCCGATAAAAACAGACTATGCTACAGAGCTCAGTGCTATGAGACTTCTAGGTTAGTTGCTGAAGCTATGAATTTAAAAGACTCGGATTATGTTGTTGCATTCCAGTCGAGATTAGAAACAAGAGCCCGTGACCCTTGGTTAAAACCATACGCTGATGTTGCCGCTGCCGAATTCCCAAAAAAAGGAGTTAAAAATATACTCGCATTTTCTCCATCATTTGTTTCTGATTGTTTAGAAACAACCATTGAAGTTGGTGATGAATTTAAAGAGATTTTTGAAGAAAATGGAGGAAACTCATGGCAACTCGTTGAAAGCTTAAATGACAGTCCATTATGGATTGAAGCACTAGAACAATTGTCAACGAGCGATGAATAATGTTTTTTATTCTCTCTAAAATATTACTGTTTTTACTCGACCCTCTTATTTGGATTTTCTTACTCTTGCTCTGGGGGATTCTAGCTAAAAATAGCATTAAAAAGAAAAGAATATTGTGGGCGACAGCTTTTGTATTTTACTTTTTTTCTAATGCCTTTATTACCGATGAATTTGTAAGGTCTTATGAAGAACGCAACCAAACGTATTCTGAATTAACTGTAAAATATGATGTAGCTATTGTTTTAGGTGGCTTTTCGAGTTATGATGAGTCGCAAGAACAAATCCAATTTAATTCGGCTACAGATAGACTTATGGCTGGAATAAAACTCTATAAAACGGGAAGAGCTAAAAAAATTATGATTGTTAGTGGCTCTGGTAAAATTATGAATCCTAATGAAAAAGAAGCACTCAACATCCAAGATTATTTACTAAGTATAGGTATCCCTCTAAAAGATTTAATTATTGAATCTGAATCGAAAAACACGAGAGAAAATGCAGTAAACACTGCTAAAATATTAAACAAAAAATACAAAAACGGAAAGTACATTTTAGTTACTTCTTCCATTCATATGCCGCGTGCAAAAAGATGTTTTTCAAAGGCAAAGCTAACTGTAACAGCTTTTAGCGTAGATCATCAAGCCGGCCCAAGAAAATACATTTTTGATCATCTCTTTATTCCAAACTTAGATAGTTTAAAAAGGTGGAAATCTCTGATTAAAGAATGGACAGGTTTCATAGTTTACAAAATGAACGGCTATGCTTAAAACATTGAATTTGAGATTAACCTCATAGTTGTGACTTGTATCACTAACTAATATATATTAAGAACTGCGCTTCATATAAAATGATTAAGCAGCATAACTAATCTTAGATAATTCCTTTTATTACAACCTAATTAAAAAAATCTGACACAATTAAATACTCAATAACACAATTAGCAATTTGTATTATGTATTTAAAATAAAAGGCCTCAGAACAAGTCGGAATTGAAAATTTGATTCTAGTGGCAACCCATTAGCGTTTAAATCGTTTACAAATAGCGATCTTTTTTTAGACTGTAAAAGATATCGTAAAATTTGATTAAAGAAAAAAAATGGCTATGCTTAAAATGTTAAGCATGATGTATTTTTTGGATATGATAAAGAATCACTCCGAAATCTGTATATTAATCTTATTAGTATCTTTGATTAGAAGTTAAATTACCTTTAAATGTTAAGAAAAAATGAAAAATGAATTTAGTCCATTATTACAATTAAAGGAATTTTTCTTTTTAGACACCTCGACTTTATATTATCATGGAGGAATTAACGATTCGCTTACGGATAATATTATTTCAATTGCAGATCATGATTTTAAAAAAAAGAACCGTATCGGTTTTCTGATTACAGAGAGTTTTCAAAATATTATCAGACATGGCAATGATGATTTAAGTTCGGAAAATCAAAAATTGTTTGGCATACGAATCGACAATAATGATGTACATATTTTTTCTTCTAACCCAATTGATCAGGAATCTAAGGAAAAAATTAAAAGCAAGTTAAACCTAATAAATTCGTTAAATAAAGAAGAACTAAGAGCTTATTCTCTTGAAGCGCTCAGAACAAGTGAAATAAGTGATGCAGGTGGTGCAGGTTTAGGTTTTTTAGAAATGGTAAAAAAATCAAAACACCCTGTTCAATTCGGTTTCACCGAATTATCTAATGAGACTAATCTTTTTAATCTGCAAATTGATTTTCAAAAGACAAAAGTCTTAGAAAACGATAGGGAAATGCTGAGAATTAAAGAGAATGCACAAGTTATACCCTTAATAACTGAAAAA
The DNA here is from genome assembly GCA_032274145.1 of Herpochondria borealis. Taxonomy (NCBI): domain Eukaryota; phylum Rhodophyta; class Florideophyceae; order Ceramiales; family Ceramiaceae; genus Herpochondria; species Herpochondria borealis. The sequence goes on along the minus strand of JAVCKV010231527.1, from coordinate 34,882 downwards.
AAGGTGCAATTCTTTTACAAAGGAGAGTTCTCTGACGAACTTATGCAGCCAATACTGGCTATGATGGAGAAAAATTTAACAGCTAGCAAAAATTTTGAATATTCTATTTTTCACGTGTGTGTTGAGCTCATGCAAAACATCACTCGGCATACAATAAATGACGATAAATTTCTGAATCAAGGAATTCTTATTATTCAAAATATTGAAAATGGATACTTTGTGGCCACAGGAAACTATATCGAAGGTGATGGCCAAGCTGAGATATCTAAAATAGAAAATATTAATAGCAAATCCGGTAATGAACTAGATAAATATTACAGAGAGACACTCAAAAAAAGTATTTTGAATGAGAGTAACAACGCTGGTGTTGGTGCAATTGACCTAAAAAGAATAACTGGAAATAACATTCGTGTTGATTCAATGATAGACGAGAAAGGACGTTTTTTAACAATTGGTGTAAAAATTACAGAAAATGGAAAAAATAATTAGCATAGAAGAATCAGCTTGCAACCCTCAAATCATTTTAGATCCAACCGGAAGAATCAGTTTCAAGGGGAAATCATTAATGGAAGATGCATCAAAATTCTACAAGCAGATCCATGATTGGGTGAATGAATTACTATCGAAAAACAGTTTACCAATAGTCGTAGACTTTCAACTAATTTATTTTAATTCAAGCTCTGCGAAACAAATACTCAAATTACTAATGAGTCTTGATGATTCAGATATAGACTGCAAAGTGATTTGGAAATATCCTAAAGATCATGACATTCTTCAAGGAAGAGGTACTGAGCTAGAATTAATGCTTGATCTTTCCTTCGAATATGTATCAGTATAAACTCATACCTTGAACCCTATTATACAAACATCGTCATTTCTAATATTTCCTCTCTGCCATTCTAATAGAGACAATCTTAAGTACTCCACAATATTTTCGTTTTTAGAATTTTGAAGAGCATCGTCCAGACACTGCTTAAATTGAATAGAAGTCATAGGATGCCCGTTATTCCCGCCTAACTGCTCAATAAACCCATCTGTAAACATTACAACCCAACTATCTTTTTCTAACGCTATTTTTTGAGTAGTAAACTTTCTCTCAATGGCTTTACCTTTTTTAGTGTAATAACCCCCAACAGGAAGAAGATCAGCTTTATAAATAGTTGCTTCATTATTTCTGGTAACAACTAGTCCGTTTCTAGCACCGGCAAAGTGTATTAAACCGTTTTCTCGATCAATAAGACATATAGACATATCCATGCCGTCTTGAATACTTTCTTCATCTTCTTGCCTAAGCACTCTTATCAATTCATTGCTTAATTGCGATAGTATGTCTGAAGGAGCCAGTCCCTCGTTGTCGACTATCTTATCCAACAACAGGCTTCCTAATGTACTCATAAAGCCTCCAGGAACACCGTGTCCAGTAGAATCTGCACAAGCAATAATTGAATAATTTTTAAACTTTTTAAACCAATAGAAATCACCACTTACAATGTCCTTTGGTTCATAAAGAATAAAAATTTGCTTAAATTGTGATTCAAGGTAGGATTTAGATGGTAATAATGAGGTTTGAATTTTTTTCGAATATAGAATACTATCTGTTATTTGTTCGTGAGCTAATTCAATCACATTTTTTTGACTTCGAATTTCTGTTGTTGCATTACTAATCTCATTTTCCAACTCTATTTGCTTTAACTTCAATATGTTAGTTCGCCAGCGAACGATTAAAAATAAAAATAAAATTGCCAAAATAAAATAAGCTATTTTGGCCCATAAGGTGAGCCACCAGGGTGGAGAAATTTCAAATGAATAAACTAAGGTATCTCCCCACAAACCACTTTCTCCGATAGATTTAACTTCAAAAGTGTGATTACCATAGGGCAAATTTCTATAATCTGCTTTACTCTCCTTTGATGGAAGCGTCCAATTATCACCCAATGTTTTCATCCTAAAACTATACTTTATTTTATGCGGAGCCATCCAGTCAACTCCAGAAAAATAAAAAGTAAGATGGTTATTGTTATGGTCAAGAGTTAGATCTAAGGGATAATTGTAAAAAGAAGCTACACCAGAGTAAGAGAAACCCAGTTCCGAACTATCTTTTAACCCCCTAAAATCAAGAGTTTTTTCATTTATTTCTAAACTTGTAAGTTGTGATTTAATTATCTTTGGAGATAACTTAAAATGATCCATATCAAGAATTAAGACATTACCTTCAGATGCCCACCAAATTTTATTTTGGTCATCAAGTATAACAGCATCTTCATAAAATGCCAATTCTTTTATCCCATCTAGTTGAGAAAATTTTTCAAAAACATATTGCCCTTCGCGTTTTTCTGACTTTGATTTATAAAGTAAACCAAGCCCATCATCAGAAGTAACCCATACACAATCATTTTTGTCTGTAATAATTGAAAATATATTCGGACCACCGTATACTTCCTTTTTTAAATACGAAGTAAAATTGACCCCATCATACTTTACAACATAGCCATCTTGACTACCAAACCATATGTCACCGTTTTCACTTTGAGTAATACAAGTAAACCGATTCGTAGGTAGCCCTTCTTTTTCAGAGTAAACTGTAAAGTTTTCTCCGTCATATTTATGAATCCCACGGTAAGTGGAAATCCATAGATTTCCATCAGCATCTTCTACGATGGAATTAGCTTTGCTATTGACCAAACCTAATGCGCTATAATTATAAAAATTAGAGCCATCAAACCTATAAATTCCTCCCCCACCAGCAAACCACATATCCTTGGTTGCAGTTTCTTCCAGCATTGCTAATATATCTTGATTCGAAAATCCTTTAAGATTATCATATAATATACCATGCTCACCATCAAATTTGATAAGACCTCTAAAACCAAAATTAAACCAAATATTGCCGTCTGAAGACTCACCAACTGAACTAATATAAGTTATTTCTCGCCCATCTATTTTAAATCCATAAGATTTTATAGTCTCTCCATCATATTTATCAATAACTCCTCCAGTAAGGTGTCCAAATAAAATATTACCGTCTTTAGTTTTACGTATCTTTGATACTTCTGAATTAAACAATCCATTTTCATTAGAAAATTGAGTAATTCCAGTTGTTTTGAATTTAGCCACCCCACCGGAATAAGAGCTAATCCAAGTACAAGAATTGCTAATAGTTAAAACTGAAGAAACAAAGCTTGACTTCAAACCATTACTCTCATTATAATAAATAAATTTATCCCCGTCATATTTGCAAATACCTTTGGAATTGGTTCCAATCCACATTTCTCCATTTTCTCCTTCCGACAGACAAGAAATATCATTTTGAGTTAATCCGTCTTTTTCAGTAAAGTGTGTAATACTGTCTCCATTAAAAACTGCTACACCTTCAGTACTTCCAAACCAAATTTTACCATCTTTTGCTACAAGAACTTTTGTTATCTGTTTAGATAAAAAAATGTTGCTTGAGCTATATTGAGTAAAAGTACTATGATCAAAAAAACAAGCACCATTTGAAGTTCCAAACCAAATATTCCCATTGGAATCAGTATCCATCTCTCTAATATTATTACTTGGCAAGCCTTGTTCTTTGGAATAATGTGTTATATAATCACCATCATACCTGCATGCTCCTCCACCAGTACTTCCAAACCAAATAGCACCGTTTCTATCTTCACAAATAGATCTAATATTATAACCCGTCAAACCCTCTTTCTTTGAAAAATTGGTAAACTTATTTCCATCAAACATAGAAACACTTCCTCCCATCATACCAAACCAAACATTTCCCTTACTGTCTGTAAATGCTGTCAATAACTCATTATGAGCGATTCCATTTTCAACCGTATAAGTCCAAAAATTAACACCATCATATTTAATAGCTCCATTAATATCTGTAGCGAACCACATATTATCATTGAAATCTTTACAAATATCAAGAATGTAAACATTGCTCATTCCTTGGTCATTACCAAAATTTTGAATATCGTATTTTGCGTTACTAGTATAGTATGGCTTCTGTTGAGCAACAGGCTTTGGCTGTTTACATAAAACCTTTTTCCCTTTTGATAAAATTGGAATCCCAGCAAGAATAGTATCTCCGTCCATATTTATAATTATACTTGAACCTTTAACATTACTGATATTAAAAATTTTTAATGAGTCATGATTGACTAACGTTGTATTTAATTTTTTCGAAATCTTGTAAAGATTTTGTTTTACTGGATTCGTTTTATAACTAGAAAATTCTAAAATTCTATGCTTAGGGTTTTTAACCTTGCTAATCACCTCAGCTTTGATATATTGAGGAATTCCTGTAATTATAGTATCTTTTTTTAGATTGAGAAGAGGCTGAATACTGTCACCCGTAACTTGGTTAATATAATAACCTTCAGAAAGGTTTACTGGTATTGTTTTAACACTTAAGTTCGACACCTTCCTTTCTATTGTTTTATTTCCCGTATCATTTTTGCAAGAAGAAAAGAATGAGGCTATCAGTAAAAAGAAAAAAATATTTTTTCGCAATAGAATAATTTTAAAAGTAAGCACCCTAAATTAAGGAATATTATTGTTAATAATGATAATATTTTCTTTAGAGTTATGAGGACACTAAACTTCACATTTTTCATGAATTAGCTTTGAAAAGCATAGCAATAGAAACAAACACTAATAAAATCAGAAAAAGTATAAGAATGGTAAAAGTTGACTAATTGAAAAATTATCCTCTTAATACCATGCTAAACATAACAAAGATGATAGGATAACTATTCTAAAAGTAAGCTACTTAAAAGTATATCTAACCCCAAAAAAACCTCTAATTCCTTGAAAAGTTGCATAGACATAAGAAGGGTCAAAAGTATGTCCATTTGGATTATCTGCTGAGTTTACATTTTTATCAAAAGGATCATTTGACCTTAATATTGAATTACTAGGTGGCGTAAAATTTAGTATATTTTTAACACCACCATAAATTTCCCATTTCTGCTTAAATGTTTTAGTCAGTTGTATATTTTGAATACTATACCAATCAGAATTTCTAGGTCTTATATCATTTACCACAACGGGTAATTTCATAGGGCCATACAAGTTTCCGCTGTAATCTATCTTTATTTTAGATTTTTCAAATTTATATGTTATACTGTAAGTTCCTGAAACCTTTTCTGTAAGTAATTGTTGTTCTCGTTTTAAATTCCCATCAGCATCATTATTCATCTCGTAAACATCAATAAAAGTAGCTCCTAATTTTATATTTAATGGTATAGAAAAATTAACACTTAAATCAAAACTACCACCTTGAGATACTGCGTAACCATCTGTGTTCTCATAAATAATTTGTTGCACGTTTGTTTCGTAATCTGGAGATATTTTATTATTAAAGTATGTATAAAAAATACTTGCATCAAAATTGATAAACCCAAAATTAGTATTGATAAAACGTTGATAATTGATATTTGCATTATATGATGTTTCTGGGTCTAATGTCCCATTAATTACGACCTCTCTTGATCCTGTTGCTGCAGCATGATCTTCTGTAAATAAATTAACCACACGATAACCTGTCCCTGTGCTTAAGCGTATCGTATTGTTATCATCTGGAGACCATTTATAATTAAATCGTGGTGTAAAAATATTTCCATGTCTCGAATCATAATCATAACGAGCACCCAATAAAACTTTATTCTTTTCATTTAAGGAGATAGCATCTTGCACAAAAATACCTGGGAGATTAGCAATGTCTGGTTTATTTTGAATATTTAATGTATCATTGGTCTGTGTTGCAGGAGTGTTGTCATCATAATAATTAAATCGGTATGCTGCACCAATTAAGATATCATGTACATCTAATTTCTTATCCCAATACAATTGAGAAAAAGCGATTTTTTGTTGAGCCAAATAAGGTACATCACCATAAACAGAATTCTGATAATGATCTGAATACGAAAAACTCAACATCAATCGTTCTTTAACAGGCAATTGATATTTCCCAATAATTTCATGCCTACTGGTATAAATAGATTCACCATAAATACTATCTCCTCCTCTAAACTCTGGAGTCCATTGCATTTCCCCACCCCACCTATCTTCGTAAATGTATCTAAAAGCCATAGAAAATTCACGTTCTTTTTCACGTTTAAAACTCCACTTATTAAAAACTGAAATTCGATCCTGGAGGGTTAAATCCGTAAAATTATCACCATTGTTATCAATTGGATTGTCATATTTAAAATAGCTCAGTCCTAATGACGATGTTATTTTTTTTGAAGGTTTAAACATTACTCCTAAATCAGTATTTACTTCTCCCCAAGAAGTTCCAAAAACATCAACACTTAATTTAGGTGTTTCTTCAGGAGATTTGGTAATTACATTTATCAATCCACCAACTGCTTCAGAACCAAACAAAGTTGAAGCCGGCCCTTTAACTACCTCCATTTGTCCAATCATACTATTTGGAATTCCATTTAATCCATAAACCGTTGATAATCCACCAACAATTGGCATTCCATCAATAGTTATCATAGTATAAGGGCCTTCCATCCCATTAATATGAACATCTCCAGTATTACATACACTACAATTTATTTGAGGACGAACACCATTCACGATTTGTAAGGCCTCAAACAACGCTGGAGTTGGGTTTTTCTTAAAATAAGCAGGTTTATAAACTTTAATTGGTACTGCCGATTCCAAAATAGAAATTTCTTTTAGAGTCCCAGTAACAACAAACTCATCTAATTGAGATGATGTTTTTTCCATAGCTACATTAACCAACAATAATTTATTATCAATAACTACCACTGTTTCTTTGTAATTTTTAAACCCCACATTAGAAATTTGAATGGTATATTTCCCTGCTGGCACACCTTTTATTTCATACTTTCCATTAATATCCGTAGCTATACCCATAGTAGTTCCAACTAAGCCAACACTGGCAAAGGGAACTGATTCTTCACCATCATGAACAACCCCTTTTATTACTCCATTTTGAGCTAAAACAAGCAAAGGCAGTAATGTAAATAATACTAAAAAACGCTTCATTAAACTAATTTTTAGACAAACTTACTTATTATTTTTAGACAAGTCTAAAAATATATTTACATTAATCTGATTTATTTTTTTAACTTCGCACAAAACAACCTAAATGAGCTCATTTACAGAAGAGAATTATTTAAAAGCTATTTTTAAATTAGGCAACAAAACTGCTAGAGGAGTTTCTACCAATTCTATTGCGGAAGTACTAGAAACTAAAGCATCTTCTGTTACGGATATGATTAAAAAACTATCCGATAAAAAACTTGTAAATTATAAAAAATATCAAGGAGTTAGTTTAACAAAAAAAGGAAAAAATATTGCGGTTTCCGTTATCAGAAACCATCGGCTATGGGAAGTATTTTTAGTGGAAAAGCTCAATTTCAAATGGGATGAAGTGCATGACTTGGCAGAAGATTTAGAACATATAAAATCTAAAAAACTAACCGAACAATTAGATGCATTTTTAGAATTCCCGAAATACGATCCACATGGAGATCCAATTCCAGATAAAGATGGAAACATAGATCGTCATCAAGACATAACCCTAGCCGATTTAAAAATAAACGAAGAAGGTGTTGTGGTTGGTGTTAAGGAACATTCTAAAAGTTATTTAAACTATTTAGAAAATACAAATCTGGTTCTCGGCTCAGAAATAAAGGTAATTGATGTTGTAAATTTTGATCGATCTATGAGCATCAAAGTAAACTCAAACAAAGAAGTTAACATTTCAAATCAGGCAAGTAAGAACTTAATTATTAAGAAATTATAATGGAAGAAATTAAAACATTTATAGAAAGCTTTAGCCCAATAGAACAAGCATTGTATGCTTCTCTTTTTACTTGGGGTTTAACTGCATTAGGTGCAGCTTTTGTATTCTTTTTTAAATCTGTAAATCGTGCAGTTTTCGATGGCATGCTAGGCTTCACGGGAGGAGTTATGGTTGCGGCTAGTTTCTGGTCATTATTAAGCCCAGCAATTGAAATGAGTGAAGGAGAAGGATTTATTAAAGTTATTCCTGCAGCATTAGGCTTTTTAGGCGGAGCGTTGTTCTTATTTGGATTAGATAAAGTACTGCCTCACCTACACATCAATTTTAAACAAGATGAAGCTGAAGGAGTAAAAACAGAATGGCACAGATCAACCTTATTGGTTTTGGCAATCACCCTCCACAACATACCAGAAGGTTTAGCCATTGGAGTTCTATTTGGAGGAGCAGCTGTTGGTTTTGAAGGAGCAACTTTAGGAGGAGCAATTGCTCTAGCTATTGGTATAGGAATTCAAAACTTCCCCGAAGGAATGGCTGTTTCAATGCCCCTAAGAAGACAAGGATTAAGTAGATGGAAAAGTTTTAACTATGGACAACTTTCTGCAATTGTAGAGCCTGTTGCTGCGGTTTTAGGTGCTTGGGCGGTAATGACATTTCAACCAATTTTACCCTATGCCCTTGCTTTTGCGGCTGGAGCAATGATTTTCGTAGTGGTAGAGGAAGTGATTCCTGAAACGCAACGAGATAAATTTACTGACATTGCTGTACTAGGTTTTATTGGCGGTTTTATTGTTATGATGACCTTAGATGTTGCCTTAGGATAAAAGGGCTCTCATTTATAGTGCTTATTTTTTGGTTAATTCTTAATTTCGCTTCGTGAGAAATCAAATCAACATAAAAAATAAGAAAGCTAAATTCGAATACGAATTTCTTGAAAAATTTACTGCTGGATTGCAACTTTATGGTACAGAAATAAAATCCATTAGAGCTGGAAAAGCAAGTATTGTTGAAGGTTATTGCTATGTCAATAAAGGTGAGGTATTTATTAAAAATATGTATATAGCCGAATATGAACAAGGCTCTTACAACAACCACGAACCTAGAAGAGATAGAAAACTACTCTTAAATAGAAATGAAATTGATAAACTGATCAAAAAGAAAAAAGATGTTGGTTTAACTATTATTCCTATCAGTCTTTTTATTAATGGAAAAGGTTATGCTAAATTGGATATTGCCTTAGCAAAAGGTAAAAAACTACACGATAAGCGTCATGACTTAAAAGCTAAAGATGATAAGCGAAGTATGGACAGGGCTATGAAGGTTTAAAGAAAAACTACTACTACTCCACAACAATTTTTTCAGTATAGTATTTCTTATCGTCTACCATCATTTCTATAAAATAAATACCTGGCTTAACTGCATGTTCTGTTAAATTGATCAATAATTTATTAGCTCCCTTAGAACTAAAATTTTTATAAATTACTGCCACATTTTTCCCTAAAATATCTTTAAGGTTCACTTTTAAACCTCCTGAAATATTACTTTTGAAATCTATTACTAAATGGTGTTTTGTTGGATTTGGAAAAATAGAAACATCATTTATCTTATTCACTTGTTTCACATCCAAAATCACCACAAAATCGTCTTGATATTCTATCTGAGAAATAACACCTGCATTAGAAATAACCTTTAAAACCGGAATACCTGTTCCTGCAGCTAACCACTTATATTCAATTTCTTCTGGCCTAGGAAAAGTTGTACCTATAGGAAAAGGTGATGTAGCATAAATTGTATCAATTTTATTTAAAATAGATTTCACTCTTAGCACATTATACGTTCCATTAGGCAATGTCAATGTTCCCCAACCATCTACAGATGTAATACGCTCTACATCTTGCCCATAATATCCCAATCCAGGAACTGAAAGTTCAAATGCTGAAAGAGATGTTGTGGTTGTTGTTCCATTTGTATAATTCAAAGGAAACTCATACTCTTTATCTATAGGGTCATTTTGAATTGAAGTTGGTATAGCATTTATATTTGCTCCAAAGCCAACATTTTCATAAGCTGATGATGAATTCTTAGCATAAATAAACACATCTTCTACATCAACAGTAACGGGAAGAGGTATTTGCGACAAATCCAACTCAGGCCCTTTTAAAGCATAACTTGCAGCATAGTTAGGGTATAACAATGGAAAATTAAAAAACACTTGATAAGCTGCAGGTGTTGATCCTACAGAGAAAAATGTATCTACACGTTGAGAATCTGGAACCAATGTTGAAAAATCCCAAGTAAAATTTGCTCCAGTCAAAACAGGATCTAATCCTTGTGCATTTATAGTGGTACTTATACGAAATGTATCGTTAACAATTGGCATATCAGCATTTGTAATCGTAATTTGAGCAAAAGAGTATGCTGTTAGAATACTTAACGCAAAAAGAGTAATTAGTTTTTTCATAATACATTTATTTATTTCAAAAGTATAGATTTAAACTGAAAATTTTATTCTTAATTATAAGCAATCATATAATAATTAAGTAATTAGGGAATAATTCTTAAGATGAAAATAGAAAAAAACACCTCAACAAAATTAATTGTTGAGGTTAAACAATAGAAAAGAGCTTATCTATAGTTTTACTATCGAATCGTTAATTATTTAACTTCTTTTAACAATTCAATTTCTTTTTGTAGTTGTTTGATCATTTTTCTTTGTTTCATTACTGCATTAATTGTCGTAGAACTAATTTTAGTAAGCTCCGCTTTTAGTTCATTAAATTCTTTTTGTTGATTTTCTGTTTTTTCATTTTGATAATTAATAAGATTCTGTTGTTCTTTAATAGATTCAATCAGTACAGGAATAAACTCAGTATAACTAACATAATGAGAACCATCTTTAGCTATATCAACTATTTCTGGAAAAATGGAAACAACTTCCTGAGCAATTACTCCATAAGTTTTAGTTTTTTGATCTCCTTTTTTTATTTCCTCCTTTGCTAATTTAAAACTATACGAATACCCATTAATTTTAAGCAACTTATTTAATGAACCTTTTAATCCTACAATATTCTCCTTCCTATTTTTGTCACTTGCAGTAACCCAATTACCCGAAGGATCTAAATATGCCACTAAAGCATTGTTATTAAATGGATCTGTATCGCTAGCATCATATCCATCTTCATTATTTATATAAAGTAAAGCCTCCGGTTGCCCAGGAGCACCGTCACCCGAAGACCAAATCGTTACATGATCTCCATCACCATAAATACCAGCAGACTCATCTGCACCTTCTTTAGATGCAATTATAAAATAAGCGCCTCCTTCACCAAACTCCTGATCACCTTCATTATGGTTCCATATGTTATTATTGATAATTACCATTTCATCACCTGTAGATTTAGTAATAGAAAGCTTCCCATTTACGTCTAATGTATTTACAGGTGTTAGTGTGCCTAAACCAACTCTGTCTGTTGAAGCATCCACAAATAACACATTTTCATTCCCATCGGATTCAATTCTAAAATTTCGATCTAACCCTTGTTCATTAAATATAAATTCTGTGTTAGCATTTAAATCAACAGAAATTACTCCGTTTTCTCGAATTATAAACCTTCCATCATTACCCTCATCAATTATTTGTGCAAGAACAATACCTGTAGTATTTTCATCTCTCCAATTAACATCACCTCCAAAATTAGAATTTCCATTATCGAGAACAGAAAAATGGTCAATTCCATTGTCTTGTATAAGAAAATCTCCTCCTCCAGTTAGATTATAGGTCATTCCAAAAGCACCTTGATCAATTGTCGTATTTTGTAATAGCGGAGCCCCCATACGTATACTACTTGTTGCCCCATTAACAAAAAGACCATTCTCTGCCGTTGAAGAATTGGCACCTGTAGTTAATCTAACCCATATTGCTCCATCCCAATAGTAGTAGCCTGCTCCATTACCATTAGCTATAGCTGCATTTGTATTCCAAACTAACAAACCAACAGCAGGTGAAGTTATAGGTGTTGATAGGGTTGCATTTGATAGTGCTATATTGGGAATCAAAAGGCCACTATTTGAACTGGATATGTGCAATTTAGCACTAGAATTAGGAGAGTTGGTTCCAATCCCTACATTTTGGGCATTTGCGGTATAAAGTAAGGTTAGTGTTATTAGGAAGAGTATTAAATTTTTCATTTACTTATAGTTATTTAGTGTTTAACAATTCGTTTATTTATTATATTACCGGTTATGCTCTCTATTAATTGTATAGTGTATACACCTGTTTCCCAATTTTGAACATTAATTTTTACAATTTTACTTTCTTCGGAAAAGTCTATGGATTTTTGTTGTACTACTTGACCTATCATGTTGTAAATAGACATGTAAAACTCTAGATTATAGTTTGATAGTATCGAGATTACAAAATTATCAGTTGCTGGGTTCGGATATACATCAATTAAGTTATCATTAAAGCCATTTATATCTTGCTCAATTCTTGCTGTTACTATTGATGTATAATCAAATGAACCATTAAAATCTACATTTCTGACGCGATAATAATAATCTTGGAAATATTTCACATCATAATCTGCGAATGAATAAGTCTGTTGACTGTTTGTATTCCCAACCGCAGCTAGAGTTGTACGATAATCAAAATGTATTCCGTCTTCAGAGCGTTCAACTTCGTAATGGCTAACATTTAACTCTGATGCAACGCTCCAAGAAATATTAATATGGTCATTAATGCCAATAGCATGAATAGCTAATAACTCTATTGGGAGCGCAGAAATAGTTGATGAAACACTAAATTCGCTAGAACCAGTAAATCCTCCTCGGATTAAAGAAATAGGAGATACTCCACATTGGTTGGCTGTTCCTTGAAAACTATTATCCTTCGTAATTGCCCAAACATTTGACGTAATAAAATTATCATCTTGAGGCCAAATCTGAACTTCATATGTACCTCCGTTTAAGTTATTTATATCAGTAAAAACCCATTGACCATGATCTGTTCCTCCAAAATAGTTCATTGTTTCTCCAGAGCACTCAAGTTGCGATGTAAAAGCGTTAGAACTTCCCGATTCAAAATAACCTGTAATTACATCATAACTATTTGCTGTTAAACCTAACCTAGCGTACTGAAATCCACGTTGAGCTCCAGGTCCTGATGGCTCTAGCCCTATTGGGTATTGATAGTCTCCTCCCGCATTGCTTATAGCTCTTCTCAATTTTCCTTGAACATACCCTTGGTCTACGCTTGACATATTTCCATTTATTAATGCAGTATTTGCGATGAAATTAGAGGGTCCATCAGAAGGATTCATCATTCCAAATATAGCTGAATACGAAGATCCATTTACAGGGTGTGTTATCGTTCCTGTTATTCCGATATCATGTGTGTAAATTTTATTCAGATTTTTACCCGCCCAAAACCAAATAGAATTTCGCACATCTGCTACTAATCCAGTTCCTACTAAGTAAACAATTCCTTGATCATTATTAAGTTCAATATTGTAAAACGAACCATCATCAACTCCTAATTGAGCTGTTCCTCCCCTAACGGCATAGCTTCCAGATATAAACTGACGTTCACCAATATTAGTCTTTGAATTTTGAAACCTAAGAGTTCCTGTTCCCCGTTGTTGAAACTGATTATCTGAATAGGCATTTCCTTGCAACACAATATTTCCATCATTATGAAGAAGACCAGTATTTTGATACATATGCATGTCTCCCAAAACATTTACTTCTGCACCATTATTAATATGTATTATAGCACCATTATTATATAATTCATTGCTGTGTTGACCAAAAACAGAGCTTAGTAAACAATGCTGAAGAGCTAAAAATAGCAAAATTAGGGGCCGTTTTCCGTTGTACGAATTAATAAAATGTCTTCTCAAAAACACCACAATAAATTTCATAGCACTAATTATTAGGTGATTGAAAAACTAAGCAATGAAAAATAAATTGAATAATCTTGTTATAAGAAGTAAAAAGATTAAATAAATTTTTCATAATTATAAATAGTTCAGTTATGTTAATACATCTATAACGATTAAAAATTGACTTACCCCTAAAAAAGTATCCATATAAATTTAGTTGTGGATTAATAACAAAAAAATGAAAAAAAGTTATGTATAAAAACTGCAACCATCGTAACAACTTAGGAAATTACAAATGGTTGCAGAATTTACTTATGAGCTCCACCAAAGCTCGACTAAATCAATTTAATGTTGAATAAAATTAACTAGGTGGCGATATATAAACGATTAAAAATTGACTTACCCCTAAAAAAGTATCTATATAAATTTAGTTGTGGATTAATAACAAAAAAATGAACAAAAATTATGTATAAAACTACAACCATCGTAACAACTTATGAAATTACAAATGGTTGCAGAATTTACTTATGAGCTCCCACCAAAGCTCGATTGAATTAATATTAATCTAGGTGGTGATATCTATTATTAAACAATAATTCTATTTAAATATCCTTATCTAGCAATTATCAGTTTTAGAGTTTTCTGTTTATTTTCATTAATTAATTTTAAGAAATAAATTCCTGGATTCATATTACTCACATCTACCTTTAGATCTCCTTCACTGTTGTTTATAATATCTTTATAAACAACTTCTCCAAGCATGTTAAATACATAGAAATCTATTTCTAAGATGGTATTAAACTGATAAGATAATGTGAAACTTTCTTTTGTAGGATTTGGATAAACATTCAAATTCCAAGTCTTACTTACCACCTCATCTTTTTCTTCAACGCCTGTAGGGTAATTAATAACAAAATATAAACTATCTACACAACCAGAATTTCCCGTAATAATTACTGAATAAGCTCCAGGTAATAAACTAGAAACATCCTCTGTAATTGAATCATTACTCCACAAGTAAGTAAATGGGGCATCACCAGTTACAGTTAAATCTATAGCCCCATCTGCACAGTTACCACATATAGCATCAATTACAGCACTAGAAACTGTGAAATTAGTTGTATTTCCTACAATGTATGAAACGCTATCCTCACATCCTGAAGCATCGGTTATTCTTACTGAATAAGTTCCAGAAGTGAGATTGGAAACATCTTCAGTTGTTGCTCCAGTGCTCCAAACAAAAGTATATGGTGCTATGCCTCCAATAAGAGTTACATCTACGGCACCCGAGCCAACATTACAACTATCTGATGTAACTGTTCCAAAAGTGGTAAATGTGGTTACGTTATTCACGATAAATGTATCTGTAAATGTACATCCTCCAGTTTCTGTTGCAGTTACAGTATATGTTCCTCCAGTAAGGTTGGTAATATCTTGAGTTGTTGCTCCGGTGCTCCAACTATAAGTAACAACCGGATTAGCAGAACAACTTACATTAGTTGTATAAACAGAACCAGCTATTGGAGGATTGTTTGACGTATAAATCGTAGCTCCACCTGCATCGGCCAAAGTAAACGAATTGATAAAATCAAAAGTGCCTGAATTATAAACTAGTTCAATTAAATCTCCATTACAAACTGATATATTTTGTGCTGCACCACTTGTGTTATTCAGAAGTGTATAATTTCCATATAAATTTCCATTTACATTAACATCAATAGATGCTCCACTCCATCCTGGGTTAGGACCTCCTAAACCACCAGACTGCATATCTAAAACATAAGTGCAACAAGGATTAGAATTTACTATAGTCAAATCAATTGCTCCATCACCTTGCATACATGTATCACTAACTATTGAGCTTGACAAGGCAAATGAAGAGTTACTATTCACAAAGAAAGAAACACTATCAGAACAACCAGCAGCATCAGTAATCATTACAGCATAACTTCCTGCAGATAAACCAGAAACATCTTCTGTTGTTGAACCATTACTCCATGCAAATGTATATGGAGTAATCCCTCCATTGGGTGTTAAATCAATTCTTCCATTGCTTAAATTACAGCTATCTGGAGTAATAACGCTAGCTAAACTAAATGATGTATTATTGCTTATTTCAAAAGTGTCAACAGCTGAACAACCATCATCATCAGTAATCGTTACAATATAACTTCCTACGGATAATCCAAAAATATCTTCGGTTGTTGATCCATTGTTCCATACAAATGCATAAGGCGTTGTTCCGCCATTTAAAGTAAGATCTATTGCTCCAACAACAGAATTACATGTGTCATTTGTAACAGTTGCTATATGAGAGAATGTAGCTATACTATTCACAACAAAAGTATCTTTAACGGCACATCCATCTGCATCAGTAATAGCTACATTATATGATCCCGCAGATAACCCAGAAATATCTTCTGCTGATGTAGCATTACTCCATACAAATGTAAAAGGACTTATACCACCACTTAAAGTAAGATCAACTGCACCAATACTCATTCCACAACTATCGTTAGATACAACATCTGAAACGTTATAAGTAGACGAACTCCCTACAGTAAATGTATCGCTAACAAGACAACCATTACTCTCCGTTATATCAACACTATAAACTCCTGATGTAAGATTAGAAATATCTTCTGTTGTTGCTCCATTGGACCATATAAACGCATAAGTATTACCACCAACTAATGTTAAGTTTATAGCACCATCACTTAAACCACAACTATCAACAGTAATAACATCAGTAACGGTAAACGGATTATTGTTATTTATTATTACTGTATTTGAATCCTTACAACCAATATCATC
This sequence comes from Herpochondria borealis, assembly GCA_032274145.1. NCBI lineage: Eukaryota > Rhodophyta > Florideophyceae > Ceramiales > Ceramiaceae > Herpochondria > Herpochondria borealis. The sequence continues at coordinate 18,412 of JAVCKV010231527.1, read as the reverse complement.
TGTAACTATATAAGTATATGTTCCCGCTGATAAATTGGTTAAAGATGAACTAGTTGATGCAATCCCTGCCCAACTATATGTATAAGGAGAGGCACCTCCACTTGCTATTACAGAAATACTACCATCTGCATTACCGCAAATTTCATCAATAGCCACTGCATTTGTTACTAATGCAGGACTATTTCCAACTGTGCCTGTATAATTGAATGTGCAACCATTTGCATCGGTAATATTACATGTATAGCTTCCTGTAGCTAAATTTGTTATATCTTCTGTTGTTGCTCCATTAGACCAAACATAAGTAATAGGTAATGCAGCTCCTGTTATTGTTAAGAACAATTCCCCATTTGCTTGTGAACATGTAACATCTAAAATAGAATCCGACACTGTTAAACTTCCGGCATCATTAGTTACTGTACTAGAAAATGACAACACACATCCATTAACATCTGTAGCTGTTCCTGAGTAACTTCCTGCAGAAAGCCCAGTCAGGTCTTCAGTTGTTGAACCATTATTCCAAGAATAAGAAATTGGAACTGCCCCACCGGAAGTAGTAATATCGACACTTCCAGAACCATCTCCACAAGATTCATTAAGTACAACTAAACCATCAAAACTAAAGCTACCTGAATTATTATTAACTGTAATGTTTGAATCTGTAATTGAACAGCCTCCATTGTCAGAAATGGTTACCGTATAAGTACCAGCACTTAATCCTGATAAATCTTCTGTTGTTTGTCCACTAGACCAATTAAAAGAATATGGTGTTGTTCCTCCACTTATTGCAATATTAATTGCTCCGCTACCATCAGCGCAATTTTCATCAGTAACTAAGGTACTATCTAAACTCAATGTTCCTGGTAAGTTATTTACAATAAAAGTATCATTAAGTAAACAACCTCCCGCATCTGTAATAGATACATTATAAGATCCTGCAGATAAGCTTGAAATATCTTCTGTTGCTGCTCCATTATTCCATGCAAAAGTATAAGGATCAGTTCCTCCGGTAGTGGTTAAATTAATTGCTCCTAAAGTGTTTGTACAAACCTCATGAGTAATAGAATCTAAAGATACTTGGAAACTTCCTGTAGCATTGTTAATCGTATATGGACCAACATTAATTATACAACCCGCTCCATCAGTTATTGCACAACTGTAAGTTGCTGCAGATAAACCTGAAAGGTCTTCTGTTGTAGCTCCATTGCTCCATGCAAAAGAATAAGGGCTAGTTCCACCTACCATAGTTATATCTATAGAACCATTAGATTGTCCACAAATTTCATTTACAATTTGACTATTGGTCAAATTCAATGTTCCAGAATTATTTACAACAGTTGCACTACTAGTAACAGTACATCCACTTCCATCGCTTACATTAACTGTATAACTACCTGCTGAAATATTGGATAAATCTTGTACTGTTTGTCCACTAGACCAAACATAACTAACAGGAGCTGTTTCTCCTGAAATAATTAAATCTAAAGCTCCAGTTGTGTCTCCACAATTTTCATTCGTTATAATAATATTACCTACAGCCAATGCTCCTGGGTTATTATTAATGGTGGCATTGGTATTTATTGTACATCCGTTTGAATCTGTAACAGCAACACTATAGTTCCCTGCTGACAGATTAGATATATCTTCTGAAGTTGATCCATTGCTCCATAAATAAGTAATAGGGTTTGTTCCTCCTGAAACCGTAATGTTAACCATTCCTAATCCGTTCCCACAAGTTTCATCCAATGTAAATATATTATCTAAGTTCAACGTACCACTCTCATTAACCAGAGATAAGTTTCCTGTAGTTAATTGACATCCTGTGGCGTCTGTAATTGTTGCTGAATAAGTTCCTGCACTAAGAGAATATAGATTTTGAGTAGTTGCTCCAGTGTTCCATAAGAAAGTATAAGGAACAGTCCCTCCTGTAAAAGATAGTTCTATTTCCCCTAATCCATTAGAGCATACTTCATTATCAACATCTATTTTCGCAAATGCTAATGAACCTGCATCATTATTTACCGTATATGTTGCTGTGGTAATGGAACAACCTCCTGCATCTGTTACAGTACAAGTATAGGTTCCTGCTGAAACTGATAATAAATCTTCTGTTGTTACCCCGCTACTCCAACTATAAGTATATGGTGTTTGGCCTCCTTGAATAGTAATATCGATAGAACCATTAGATTGTCCACAAATTTCATCTACAGCATTTCCATACGTTTGATTTAATGTTCCCGCATCATTACTAACTGCTCCACTGTCAGAATATGAACAGTTATTTGCATCAGTAACTGTTAATGAATAAGTTCCTGCGCTTAATCCTAAAAGATCCTCTGTTGTTGTTCCATTACTCCAACTATAAGTGTACGGTTGTGCACCTCCTGAAATAGTAGCATCTAATCCTCCCTGACTATTTCCACAGTACTCATTAGTTACGTTGATACCAGAGATAGTCAATCCTCCTGTTTGATTAGTTATGGTATAACTCTGAGTTAAATTACAACCTTCATTATCCGATAAGGTTACTTGATAATTCCCCGCAGACAAACTAGCTATATCTTCTGTTGTAGCACCATTATTCCAACTAACCTGAAGCGGTCCATTACTGGTAAAAACTGTTAAGTCAATTGCACCATTTCCGTTTCCGCACATTTCATTTGTTATGGATGCATTATTGATAACAAGATCACAATTAGGAACACAATTTCCAACCAGATTAATTACAGTAAACGTATCTTGCACAATACATCCATTAGCATCTGTTACCGTAACTGAATATTGTCCTTGTGATAAATTGTCTATCATTTGAGTAACATCTCCATTACTCCATAAAAATGTAAAAGGAGTTAGACCTCCATTAATCGCTAGATCAATAATTCCTTCGCTATCACCACACTTTTCATTAGTAATGTTCGCAGTTACATTAATTATTGATGCAGCTCCAACCACATAGCTTTCAGATCCCTGACAACCTGTGCCATCTTGGACTGTAACAGTATAGTTTCCAGGGATTAAATTACTTATATCTTCAAACGTAGCTCCGTTAGACCATGAATAAGAAATAGGCAAAGTAGCACCATTAACAGTAAAATCAATGGCCCCATCATTATTTCCTGCACAAGTTTCATTAGTAATTGTTCCTGCAAATGTCAGTGTTCCGTTATTGGAAAGGTTTACCTGATGAGAGTGAACACAAGAAGAATCATCTGTAACGTCCACCGTATATGATCCTGCCGCAATACCCATTAAATCTTCAGAAGTATCACCTGTATTCCATAGAAAAGTAAATGGAGGGTTACCGTTACTAACTGTAAGATCAATGCTTCCGTTTGTAGCACCACAATTTGGTTCCACCACTAAGCTTGAAATAGTTGGTTGTTCAGGTTGTGTTATTGTAAATACTGAATCAGGAATATTTGCTTGTAAACTTATACTCCAATCAAAAATATATCCATTGTCTTGGGCATAATTATCTGTAACAATTAAATCCCACTGACCGTTTAGGGTAGTTCCTAAAAACCCACTAAAATTTTGAACAGGAGTATAAGACCCCGCAGGAAGATAATAATCTGTGTAGGTATTTCCAGCTAATGTAGTATAAGTGTACTGTGGAGGTGGACCAGGGGCTGTAGCTTGAATTATATTCCCCATAGTTGAATAAGTGGGTGTTGCTGTCCAACAGTAATTATACCCAACTCCAGCTGTAATATTAGTACTATTCCACGTATCTACTGGAGCTGAAGCAACAGGTTCTCCGAGGTTACATGCACTAACAGCTCCACCAGTAGCTCCAACGTTTTTTAATTGAACTTGAGCCCCATTAGGGGCCTCTAAAACAATAGTTAAATCGTTAGCGTAAGAATGTTCTATTGTAGCACAAATAGAGACAACCTGATTGGCATTAATCATAGTTTGAGTTGCTGGAAATCCTGAAATAGTAAGTGAGCTAGTATAAGACACCCCATTTCCATCAGGAAGAAATGTTTGCCCTGCATTAAAAAGATTTCCTACAACTAAGTCTTCAGCCGTGCATCCATATCCGTCTTTTACTTCAACATAATAAGTTCCTGTATCAAGCCCCGTAACAGGAAAAGAAGTATATGTTGTAACATTTCCAGTAGCTGAATCTTTCAGGGTTAATGTGTAGGGGGCCAACCCTCCTGTTACAGTTAAATCAACTTGCCCATCAGTAGCTTCATAACAAGAAACGTTACTGGGTATTATGTTATACTCAATAGGTGTATAATCATCAATATATAAAAACACAGTATCTGCTAAAGCACATGGTGATGATTTAAAATAGAGTTCTATTACCTCTTGTCCTTCAACTAAACCATCAGCGAGTGCTTCAATAATAATAGTTGCAGATAATTGCCCTGCTGGTATGGTGATTATACTATCAACTTGAAGATAATCAACACCATTCGTTGCCGTACCACCAATGCCAATTGTAATATCAACATTTGTAGCTGCCACACTGTCCAACTGAAAAGTGAAATTAGCATCCGTACACCCTTCCAAAGCTGTGTTGTTACTACTAAATGTACTACTTGTTGCAGAAATATTGGTTTGGACCAAAGAATTTTCTTTCAGTAATACAGCAGCATCAAGAGAAAAGTCACTCCCATCTGCTATCCGTAATGATAATGTATAAGTGCCACATTGAGTTAACCCTGATTTTTGCGCCTTCATCAAAGTAGTAAAACCATCAAACTCTATATTTACCCCACCAGCGGTATTGTCAACAAAATACTGCCAAAAAGAACCATTGTTAATACTATTAATTGTTACTGGCGTTGTGGTAGAAGGAATAACCGCTAAGTTTTCTTGACCTGTGATGCCAGGACCACTAATATAAAAAGCAAAAACATCATTAAACCCTGTATTTACATATTCATTATATTCTTCTGAAAGAAAAACAAAATCAAATTCAATTTCATCGCTTTGTACTTCAAAATCAAATTCGAATACTACTGCATCGTTAGTTGTAAATCCAGCTAAAGCTGTTAAGTCAGGGTCTCCTGCTCCATTTAAAATAGTAGATGTTGCTGTATTACTATTAGGTCCAACGGCATCAAAAATAGACCCTGTAGAAAGGATAACACCTGAATTTAATCCTAAGTCAGTACCTGTGTAATGAAAAATACCAGATTGAACTGCTGCTCCAGAGACTGTCGTATTCGTTACGGTTACATTACCTCCTGCCAGATTATCGCCCAATTGTTGAGCAGTAAAACCATTATTAACAGTTAATTGAGTAAACCCACAAAATGATATTAAAAATAATGCAAGAGTTATAAGTAATTTTTTCATAATTGTATAATGTTAAATTATTTGGTACATCTCTATAACGATTAAAAATTAAACTACCCCTAAAAAAAAGTATATATAGATGAGTCTAATTTAACTAAGTATTATAGCACTTGAATAAGTATAAAAGAAATTAAGGAGAGTGCTATTTAGATATTACTTTAAATACAACCCTACGGTTTTTGGCTCTTCCTTTAGGGTTATCACTACCATCAGAAAAGGAGTTTGTTTCAATTGGTGAACTTTCACCAAAACCCTTCGATTTTAATCGTTTCATTTCTATTCCTTGTGAATTTATGTAAGCAACAACCGAATTTGCTCTTTTTTTAGATAATTCTATATTATATAAATCACTACCCTCAGAATCAGTATGAGCTCCTATTTCAATTTTAATTTTCTGGTGTTTTTTTAGATATTGAACTAACTTTTTTAACTCTAATTTGGATTTTTCGTCCAATAAATATCCACTATAGTCAAAATTAATCTCTTTTAGAACAATACTAATATCTCCTGAGTCTGATTCAAAGACTAATCCAAGGTCTTCAATTTTAATTTCGGTATTATTGAAGTATTTAACTATTGCATTAGTATAACCTGCTATATGGGCATCCCTAAAATCATTAATCAGTTCAAACGGATTATTCTTTTTTCCAAGAATGTAATTGTAACCTCCAGATTCTTGGTTATATATTTCTTCAACAATATTCACATAATCTTTTAACATTTTGGAATTGCTTAATAACGATTCAGAAGATGAAATAATTTCTAGGGTGTAAAATCCATTATCGTCTTTGGGTAATCTATCAGAGCTAGCGTCCGAATACAAACTATCAATGGGTTCATTTTCGGTTGTTGAGACTGTTTTTCCTGGAACTATAAAAATAGTTTTATTAAAACATTTAGAATCAATTTCTTTTGTCGTTTTGTTATAGCCTGAAATTAATACCCTTATTTCTTTTGCTCCTACATTTTGATAATGATAACTATTAGCATTATTCTTTAAGATTGTTGAATCGCCATAATCAATATAATAATTATCTATTAAGAATTCATTCCATTTACCTTGATTCACTGTTACACCAAAATCGGATATAATTGAAGCGGTATCAGGACACTTTATTTCAGGCTGGATTACTGGGTCAATCTCCAATTTGTAAGTTGCTTTATTCACAAATGTTTTCCCTATTGAAGGGTCTTTTACATTCAGCTCAACAGTATATATTCCCGATTTCTCATAACAATGAGGTGCTTTTAATGAACGCTTTTTGTTACCATCTCCAAAATTCCATTCATAAACCATAGAATAATCTTCTGGTTTAAAATTATTTTTTTCAAAAAATTCATAGCATAATAACTCTTCCTTTATTTCTTTACAGTTTATAAATTTAGGAAATTCAACATCCAATTTATATATATCGGCAGAACCAGCTCGATTCGAGCAAAAATAACCAGAAGTCCCTTCTTCATTAAAAACAATACCAAAATCATCAAATGATGAATTTACAGATGAATCTAACCTTTGCGGGCTGTTCCATAAACCATTTAAATGTAATGACGAATAAATATCAAATCCTCCAAAACCATTTTTTTTATTAGATGAGAAAAATAAATTATTATTCTCTTTTATAAAGGGAAATATTTCATCAGCAACAGTATTTATGCTACTACCAAGATTAATTAGTGAGTCCTCATTCTTACCGTTAAGTTTAACGTAATAAATATCAATACCCCCTTCTCCTCCTTTTATATCACTGGTAACAAATAGCGTTTTATTATCCATTGAAAGAGAAGGCTGTCCTACATTATATTCCTTAGAATTAAATGGAAACGGTGTAATATTAGACCATTTGCCCTCTAAATAAAAAGCTCTATAAATACCGGTTTTATTACAAATATTCTCCCCATTTTTTAAGTTCTTATTTACTAATTGGTTTTGTGAAAAATAAGCTATTTTCCCATCTTTAGAGAAGGTAATTGGACCATCATGAAAATTACTTTTTAACTCCTTACTAAATAAAACTGCGTCTCCAAAACTATCATTGATTATGGGAACGTATAGAATATTAGTTAGTTTTTTATCCGTATTTTTATCTAAATAGGTTATCATTTCATTGGTTTCAATTGTTCCAGAAAAAACCAAACCACCTTTATAAAAAGCAGGTGCATATTCTTTATTAATGGTATTAAAAGAAACTGGGCTTACATCCATATTTTCCTGAGAAACTCCTCTTAAAGAAACTACAATAAAAAATAAAAAATATGGAATTAATTTAAACCTCATTAATAAAATATTGGATCAATACTTTCTATTTTATACCGAAGATCATACCGTAGAAAAAGTTCATGACTACCGCTGTTAAACTGTGCTAATTCGGAAATGGTATAATCATAAGAATATCCAATTATCGTTTGATAATTAATATGAAACTGAAGCATACTAGTAAGAGCATCTTGAGTTCTGTATGAAAACCCAACACCTAATTTATTATTAAAATCAAGAATACAATTAATATCCATTTGAAAAGAAGAACTCTGTATCAACCTAGATAATATTGAAGGTTTAATGCTGACTTTGTTGAGTTTAAAGCTTACTCCAGCCTCCAGCAAATAATTATATTTATTAACATTATTTACTAAGGAATAACCATGTGAAGATTCTTTCAATTGGTGTGTTATAAAAAGAGGTATAGAAACCCCTATAAAAGAGTTTTTTCTGTTGTAATATATCCCTGCACTAAAGTCCGGTAGGATGTACGATGGCGAATAATTGGAAAGAATTTTGTCGTCAGATTGTGTAGTAACTGCTTGACTCCAATTAGTATTAGTAAAAATGGCACTAGCGCCAACCCCAAACGATAATGTTTCTTCTTTTTTTGTTTTAATTTTGTAAGCAAATGAACCAGAAATATTATTTTCGCGACTAAGTCCAATTTCATCTCGTAATAAAACCAACCCCAAGCCTAATTTTCCTTTCATTATTGGTCCATGAAAAGATATGTTTTGAGTAGTAGGAGCTCCGTTTATATTAACCCATTGTTTACGATAAGACAAACTCACAGAATTAAAACCTAATTCCCCAGCATAAGCAGGGTTAATAACTAATCGATTCATCATATATTGACTTGAAAGAGGAATTTGTTGCGCAAAAGATTTAACGCAAAAAAATAAACATATTATAGTAATTATGGTTCTCATCTTTTGAGTGTAATGAACCCATTTATTTCTTGATTAGTTTCAACAATTTTAATCACATAAAAGTAAGTATCTTCTGGTAAATTTTCGCCTAATTCATCCGTGCCATCCCAATCATTTTGATAATTTATACTACGATACAACTTAACTCCCCAACGGTTAAAAATTACAACCTCAGTATTAAGCATATCCAGACCAGGAACAATAAACAAATCATTGTCACTATCATTATTTGGAGAAAATAAATTGGGGACAACTAATGGTTTTACTGTTACAACTACTTCATCTTTTGAATCTTCGCAGTTTTCTTTAGATATTACCCATTCAAACACAGACTCACCATCACTCAAACGATCTACAAATGTACTAGGATTGTTAGGATTAATAATAATAGAATTTCCTGAAATATTTACCCAATGACCATTTCCAACTGTAGGTACATTTCCATCTAAACTTGTTGAACTTTCTCCATACAAAACCTGATCTTTTCCAGCATTAGAAATACTCGGGGGTGCACCGCAATCAAGTGTACAATTCAATTTAGTTATAAATCCATCATCCTGTGGCCCATTAGCTAAAGAGGATGAACCAAACGTTATTCCTTGCTCAAACCAACCATTTACATAAACTGCCTCTTCCGAATCAAAAGAAATACCCATTCCTTGTTCATCGCTCCCACCAATACCTCCTGTTTCTAACCAGATAAAATCTCCTGAACCAGCACTTCTGGCCATTATAAATACATCCTGACCACCAAGTGCGATTTTAGAATTTAAGCCTCCATTAAAGTCTGTTTCTCCTTGATAATGACCTGTAATATAAGCTATTGAATTAATTGGGTCAACAACAATATCATTTGCAGCAGCAGGGTTAGCAACATTGTTATTCTCTATATTAACCCAATTGGTATTTTTAGTAATACGATCAATACCACAAGAAAAAATTTCACTTCCGGACCCTATTGCTGTAAGGAATAGAGGTATTCCAGTAGAAGGAAAAAGAACTGTTCCCTCCAATGATCCTACTAAATAAATAGAATTATCATCTATGGTTATTCCGTTAGCTCGACAAGGAAAATCACCTCCTATTATATCTTCCCATGTTCTTGCTCCAGTTAATTCGTCATACTCAACAATAAAAATTGTCGAAACACCAGGGAAATACGCCTGAATAGTTGTCAAAGGAGTGCCAGGAAATTGAATTTCTCCTTGATAAATTCCAGTAACATAGACATCATTATCATCTGCAGTAATAGAAAGACCTTCATCATTAAATGATACTGGGACTGTTATACCACCTGCCTTTTTTATCCACCTTGGTGTACCATTTAAATTATATCCTAAGATAAAGACATCTCTAAGACCATTCGATACTATTGGTGAAAAACCTGGAATAAGGATAAAATTCTCAAAAGCCCCAGTTATGAATACACCTGTCGAATTTATTGCGATATCATGGGTTTTCTCATCTCCTGTCCCTCCAATAGTCTTAACCCATATCAAATTCCCATCAGTATCATATTTAGCCAAAAAAACATCCGCACCACCATTGCTAGTAGCTCCTAAAACTTGAGAAGTTGTTACTCCTGTAAAATCTGCCGCTCCCGTAAAACTACCAGTTATATAAACATTTCCAAAAGTATCTAGAGTAACTCCATTAATTTCATCGTTTGACGATCCTCCCACTTTAAACGCCCAAATTTCATTTCCATCTGAATCATATTTCGCAACAAACCCATCAGTCGCTCCATAAGTAGTTGACATATCAGGAGTATTATTAATTCCTGTAGGGAAATGAACCGATATATCATTGCTAAAATATCCACCCATGTAGATGTCTCCATTTAATGGACTTGTAGTAATATCTTGGAATCTAAGACCCCCTGAATCAATTAAAGATTTAGACCAACAATATGAAGATTGCGCAGTAGTTTTTTGTAATAAAAAACTACCCAAAATAAGTGCAGTTAGAATAAATTTAGAAAAGTTCATAGATTATGAAAAATATAAAGTTTCACCCTGTTACATACAATTATTGAAAAATTCCTGCAAATTTAGTATAAAAAACACTAGACTCACTAGGGATAAAACTAGTAATAACTAATTTTCCCAAAAATTATAGTAATAAGAGCGCAAAGATTAAAACAATCCAATCTATGATTTACTTTAAAAATTAAGAGAAAGAAGGTAAATACATCCTATGAAAAAGCATTTCCTACTTCCCCTTAATTAGTTTTAATCTATAGCATAATGCTATATAATAATAAACGACTTAAAAGTAAAACACCCCTAAATGTTTGAAGAATAATTTTTAGTATTAGTTTTGATAAACTTAAATATGTTTTTACATAAAAATTAAGGCGATAATTATTCCCCTATTTTTTACTAAATATATTAAATTATATAAAAGGGTATAAAGGAAAATTTTGTGATTAATGAAAATGACATAGAAAGCTGGTTTAATCAGCATCATAAGATGATGTTACATATTGCATACAAAATTGTTTTTGATAAAGATGCTACGCAGGATATCGTCCAAGATGTCTTTTTAAAAATTTGGAAAAGAAAAGATATTATGAACCCAGAGAAGCTTACAAAAAGTTATTTGTTAAGATCTACAGTAAATATGTCTCTGGATTATTTGAAGAAAAACAATAGACTCTCACTAAATCAGTCAAGCCTATTTGAACAATTGCCAACGCAATCAGAAAGACCAGACGAAAAATTATCATATAATCAATTACAAGAAAAAATAGAACAAGCTATTGAGCTTTTACCGCCTAAATGTAAAACTATATTTGTATTAAGTCGGTATGAAGAAATGAAGTATAAAGAAATAGCAGATGTTTTAAATATTTCTCAGAAGACGGTAGAAAGCCAAATAAGTATTGCATTAAAAAAGTTGCGTTTAGAGCTTAAGCCATACCTTAGTCAAGAACTTTTAACACTAGCTTTTGTTTGCGGACTTGGAACATTTGCATGTTTTTTACCTGTAATCATATTGTAAAGTTAGTATTAGCTTTAAGGGTGTAATGGATAGTAGTCGTTATAAGGTTGTAGGTTTTCTCTGAAGATAATAATGTTTAGTTAAAAATATACATATTAAATAAGTAAGAAATGTCAATAGAAAATTCAAAATATTGGAATCACATTACTCGTTATTTTTCTGATTCACTTTCAACAGATCAAGAAGAAGAGTTGTTTAACTGGTTAGAGCTTCACCCTGATTATAAAAAAGAATTTGAACAAATTCAAGTCTTATGGAGATCAGTTGGATTAAGAAATAATACTCCAGAATTTGATCAGAAAATATTATGGAGTAGCCTTCAACAAAAATTACAAATAAATAATAAGGAAGAAGGCAAGATTCTAACAATTAATTCGAAAACATATTTTTCATGGGCTAAATATGCAGCCGCTTTTTTACTACTTATCGGAATAGGGTTCTTATTTAAGACGAGTGTGGATAACAATATTGATGAGCAGTTTATAGCAAGTGTTGAATCAAAAGAAAATAGTGCTATAAAAGAAAGTATAGAAACAAAAGAGGATAACGAAACAAGACCAAATGTTGAAATAAAAGATGAGGAGGAATTTATCTTTGTAATAGAGGTTGCTGCGGTTGTTGGAAACAAAAAAAGCATTAGCCTTCCTGATGGTTCCAATGTTGAATTAATGGAAAATTCTAAACTAAGTTACCCAAAGGACTTTGCAAAAGATCATAGAGATGTTACTTTAACTGGAGAAGCATTTTTTAAAGTGGCAAAAGATTCTAAAAGACCTTTCACGATCCTAGCAAAAAATACTAAAACTAAAGTGTTAGGGACTTCATTTCTTGTTAGCGCTAGAAGAGAAAACACCAATGTTTCCGTTGAAGTATTTACTGGAAGAGTTGAATTTTCTAGTGTTGATGGCTCTAAGAGTATTATTCTTAACAAAGAAGAAAAGGGAGTCTATAAAAATTCAAAAATAACAAAGTCTAGTACGAAAGCATATGATATTGGCTTCGAACCAATGAAATAAAAAAGTATATTAAACAGTTGTTCGAGGTATTAATTCAATTTTATCCCTATTGCAATACTTAATTAGAGCTAAGTAAGTACTAAAATAATGATTAAAAATAATCAACTGTCAAAATATCAGACAGTTGATTATTTTCATCGTGGAGTCGGAGGGATTCGAACCCTCGTCCAAACAAGGAAGCGACAAGTTTTCTACGTGTGTAGTCTTTAATTAATTGTTAGGCTTAAAGCAGGCTAAAAACGACCAACAATAAGCTTAATCTTCTAATGTTTCACCGATAAATCGAAGCAATTTACCTAGCTAGTTCAAGATTATGAAACCTCAAAAACAACAATTAATGAACAGAACTGTTGAAAGGTTAATGGTCCTGCCGCCTAGCAGCTAGGATAAAGGTAATCAGACTTAGTCTGGATTACGCAGCCATTCTATAGTTATTTTCGCCTATTAGCGATTTGTGAACTGAGATTAACGAGCAAAATCACAACGCTCGACACGCTTACAGGCCAAATTCATCTTGCTGTCAAAACCAAAAACGACCCCATTATTTACAAAGAACTGGGCGAAGTTACTATTTATTAAAATAAATCCCATCATTTTTCTTTTGTCAGAAAACAGACAAAATGATTAAAATAGAGTTCCTCATTTTACAACTGTCATTAATCTGACAACTTACCAAACACATTGGGAATAGTTTAGCAGCTCATTAATAATATAAAACTTTAAATTATGATTAAAAACATTTTATTAGGAGGTACAATTGCTGTTTCTGTACTTGCTACATCGTGCAGTAAAGATGAGGAAACTCCCGTACCAGCAACAACGCCAGCAGCTGGAACTCCTGCAGCAACAACTCAAAAATTAAACATTAACATTACAGGACTTGAAGATTTAGGTACTGACTTTGTATATGAAGGTTGGTTAATTGTTAACGGAACGCCAGTCTCTACAGGTATATTTAGCGTAGATGGCACCGGTGCTTGGACACCTTCAACTTTTGATGTAAAAATAACAGATGCAACAGATGCTACTAAATTTGTATTATCAATAGAACCTACTGTTGATACGGATCCTGCTCCATCTGATCAAAAATTAATTGCTGGAGATTTTTCAGGTACTACAGCAACAGTTTCTACAGCAACTGCTCCAGCTGTTGGAGATTTTTCTACAGCTGCTGGACAAGCATTTTTAAGAACTCCAACAGATGAAATGGCTGGAAGTATGAACAACGGAAATGATGAAAATGGAATATGGTTTGGAATACCAGGCATGCCACCAGCAGCAGGGTTAGTACTTCCAACTCTTCCTACAGGCTGGGTGTATGAAGGTTGGGTTATCGGTGATGCTGGACCAATATCTACAGGTACATTTACAGCGTTAAACGCAGTAGATGGCGGAAACCCATTTAGTGGAACCCAAAACAATGCTGGACCACCAGTTCCAGGTGAAGACTTCTTTTTAAATGCTCCTATGGGTGAAACATTTCCTTTAGATGTAAGGGGAAGAAGATTAGTTATTTCAGTAGAACCTAGCCCAGATAATTCTGCTGCTCCGTTTCTATTAAAACCTTTATTAGTTGATTTATCTGCAACTGCAGCTACAGCTCCAACAACACATAGTTTTGGACAAAATTTAGGTAGCTTTCCAACAGGAACAGTTACAAGATAGTTTTTCTTTTTATTGTTAATAAAGGGATGTAGGTTTAATTACTGCATCCCTTTTTTATATCCTAAAACCTATATGTCAAATTTCATTAAAAAAAAAGCAAGCCACTTTTAGTTACATTTGCAGCTTATAATTATATCGGTATTATGAAAATAGGCATCATCAAAGAAGGAAAAACTCCACCAGACGAAAGAGTACCATTATCTCCTGAACAATGTAAAGAAATTACAAAAAAGTACCCCAACATCAATTTGGTGGTACAAAAAAGTAACATCAGAAGATTTAAAGACGAAGAATATGCAAATCTTGGTCTAGAAATGGTTGACAATGTTGATGATTGTGATGTAATGATTGGAGTAAAGGAAGTGCCGATTAATGAATTAATTGCCAATAAAAAATATTTTTACTTTTCTCACACTACAAAAAAACAACCTTATAATAGAGATCTTTTAAAAGCAATGTTAGCAAAAAACATTACAATGATAGATTATGAAGGACTTACTAATGAAAGAGGAAATCGTCTAATAGGGTTTGGGAAATATGCTGGTATTGTTGGAGCTTACAATTCCTTTTACGCTTTAGGAAAAAGAAATGGATCTTTTGATTTAAAAAGAGCCTTTTTATGTGAAGATAGAGCTGAAATGGAAAGTGAAATGAATAAAATTACTTTACCGGCTGAGTATAAAATAATTATCACTGGTGGAGGCAGAGTTGCTTCAGGAATTCTTGAAATTTTGAAAAAACTAAGCATCAAGAAAGTATCTCCTAAAGAATTCATAAAAGAGAGCTTTAATGAGCCTGTTTATACTCAGATAGAAGTAGATGATTATTACAAAAGCAAAGATAACGCACCTTTTACTAGAAATGACGTTTACGATAATCCTCAAAAATTTGAACGGAATTTTATGCAATTTGCTAAAGTAGCAAACATGTATATCTCTGGTCATTTTTGGGATAGCAACGCTCCCTATATCTATACAAGAGAAGATGCAAAATCTAAAAATTTTAACATTAAAGTCGTAGGAGACATAAGTTGCGATATAGATACAGCAGTTGCAAGTACAATACGCCCTTCTACTATAACAGATCCTCTGTACGGTTACCATCCTCAATCAGAAAAAGAAGTTGCTTTTGATGATGAAGATGCTATAACTGTAATGGTAGTAGATAATTTACCCTGTGAATTACCTAAAGATGCTTCAGCTGATTTTGGTAGGGAATTTATTGATCAAATTTTACCGCATTTAATAGAAGATAAAGAAAATGTAATTGGAAGAGCTACTATTTGTTCGAATGGTGATTTAACTCCAGACCATGAATTTTTAAGGGACTATGTGAACGGGTAAATTATCGTCTAACAATTTTATTCTTTCCTGCTTTTTGTTTTATTGAACAGTACAAATATTCTGATTTAATAATTTCTTTACCGGTTTGCAATGTTTCCATTGGAACTCTCTGTAGATTATTTTTAGCAGAATCTTCTTTAAGCCCAGCGCAACCAAAGGTTAAATCTGTATAATTTTCAATTGCTGTAAACAACTGTTGAGAAACCCCGTCATCAGTAAATGGAAAAGAAAAAACACTATAATCTAAGTTAAACTTTGATTTAATAGTTGCTAAACTTTCTTTAGTTTGGTTAATTTGCTTATCCAATTCTAACTCCTTATATAATGGGTGGTCTTTACTATGAGCTCCAAAAGTAAACCCTTCTCCTATTAATTCATTAATCTGTTCTGAAGTTAAATAAGGTTGCTCTAATTTTAAATATTTATAAAAATCAATATCTACTTCATTAGCAAGCCCATCTAAAACATCTTGCTCCAGGTACTTTAATTTTAATAACTCGTTATCCTTAAGCTCTTCAAAAAGAATACTTGCTTTAAAACGGTAAAACAATTCTTTATTATCAATAAAATCTGAATTTAAAAAAACAGTTGCATGAACATTTTTTTCTTTTAATATAGGAGCAACAGTTGTATAGAACTCTTTTAATCCATCATCAAAAGTTAAATGAAAACAGTTCTCAATAAAATTTTTTCCCGATTTATTAATTTCAATTAATTCTTGTAGGGAAATAGACTTATAATTTTCTAACAAAAAATCTAAATCAGCAGTAAATTCTTTAACACTTCTCGGCTTATAAAGGTTTTTAATATGAATCGGATTTCCATCAGAGACAGCATGATAAAAAGGTAAGATTAAACGGTGATTCGTTCTGTTAATTAAACGCTCTAAACTATAAAAATTAGCACCTAAACCAGATATATTTTTAACTGTTTTCTTTATCATATCTTTTTCAAAAGTAGCTTTAAATATTAAAAACTGCTTTAAACTATTTTTATTTTATATTTTTGGCGGTCAATAAAAAGAGTATTATGAGAGAAATTCAATTTAGAGAGGCTTTAAACGAAGCAATGTGTGAAGAAATGAGGAAGGATGATACTATCATTCTTTTAGGAGAAGAAGTTGCTGAATATAACGGTGCTTATAAGGTAAGTAAAGGAATGCTAGATGAATTTGGAGAGAAAAGAATTATCGATACTCCAATTGCCGAAAATGGATTTTCTGGAATTGCTGTTGGTGCTGCAATGAATGGATTGCGCCCTATAGTTGAATATATGACTTGGAACTTTTCGTTAGTTGCTATAGATCAAATTGTAAATAATGCTGCTAAGATGTATAATATGTCTGGTGGCCAATTAAATATCCCCATTGTATTTAGAGGAGGAACTGGTGCTGCTGGGCAATTAGGAGCGACACACTCTCAAGATTTTTCTAACTGGTACGCTAACTGTCCAGGTTTAAAAGTTGTTCAACCTTCTAATCCTAAAGATGCCAAAGGTTTATTAAAAGCAGCCATTAGAGATAATGATCCCGTTCTTTTTATGGAATCTGAGCAAATGTATGGTGATAAAGGTGAAGTACCTGAAGGAGAATATATTATTCCAATTGGTATTGCTGACATCGTAAAAGAAGGCACAGATGTAACGTTAGTGAGTTTCGGAAAAATGATGAAAATCGTAAATGCCGCTGCTGAAGAATTGGCTAAAGAAGGAATTAATGCTGAAGTAATTGATTTAAGAAGCTTACGTCCTATAGATTATGATACTATTATAAATTCTGTAAAGAAAACTAATAGAATGGTATTTGTTGAAGAAACATGGCCATTAGGATCATTCTCTACTGAATTAACGTTTAAGGTACAACAAAATGCATTCGATTATTTAGATGCTCCGGTTGCAAGAGTTACTGGTGCGGATGTTCCGATGAGCTTTTCTGTTCCTTTAATTGAAGCTTATATGCCTAACGTAGAAAAAGTAATTAAAGCAGTTAACCAAGTAATGTATCGATAATCAATTCTTGAATAATAAAGTTTTTGGAAATTCATGGGTAATACTATCGTTTCCAAGGACTAACCCTAAATTATTCGTTATTAGTTATTCATTATTCAATTAATTATTTACTTTTGCCGTCCTTAAAAATTAAGAAATAAAAAATAATATAATATATAGTATGGAAGCAATGATGATTTATATGCCAATAGTAATGGCAATTTTAGGCCTAATCTACATGGTAATTAAGAAAGGTTGGGTAATGAAACAAGATGCCGGTAACGGTAAAATGAAAGAAATTGCTGATCATATATATGAAGGGGCTTTAGCTTTCTTAAAAGCTGAGTATAAATTATTGACAATTTTTGTTATTGGTGCAAGTATTGTTTTAGCAGGTGTAGCATTTGTTGTACCTAGCACACATTACCTTATTATTCCTGCATTCATTATAGGTGCATTATTTTCTGCTATAGCAGGAAACATGGGAATGAAAATTGCAACAAAAACAAATGTAAGAACTACTCAAGCTGCAAGAACAAGTTTACCGCAAGCATTAAAAGTATCTTTTGGTGGTGGAACTGTCATGGGGCTAGGTGTTGCTGGTTTAGCCGTTTTAGGGTTAACAGTATTTTTTATTATATTCTTCCAAATTTTTATGGGGGGTGTTTGGACAAACACTGTGGACATGACAATGGTATTGGAAACATTAGCTGGGTTTTCTTTAGGAGCTGAGTCTATTGCATTATTTGCAAGAGTTGGTGGAGGTATTTATACCAAAGCTGCTGATGTTGGAGCTGATTTAGTTGGTAAGGTTGAGGCAGGAATTCCTGAGGATGATCCTCGTAACCCTGCTACAATTGCTGATAATGTTGGTGATAATGTTGGTGATGTTGC
>JAVCKV010231308.1:0-15866 GCA_032274145.1 Herpochondria borealis | reverse complement strand
CAACGCGAAAAATTAAGGCGGCGCTAAAAAGTCGCCCTGATTAAATACGACTTGTCGTGTCAACCCAAAGCTGATCCGGCAAGGTAGTACAGTACGGTGCCACTGCACAGCGCACGTACAGTTCCCTGTGCCCTTGTCCGGCCAAGCCGGGAGGACGTTTTGCACCACATTGCGGAATGCCATTTCGATCTGGATGCGCTTGAGAAAGCCATTGACGAAGCATCCCAAGATTGTACCTCCAAACTTCATGGTTGTAAGTAGGGCCGGATTTACTCTGTAATTTAATCACATCTGGTCATGTATGCTCCCTTTGAAACTGGTGTGACGAAACTGCAACGCGGAAAGTCGGAAACATTGACCGAAGCTGAGAAAGATGCTGTCAAAATGCTGAAAATTGATGATGGGTCTGTGACGGAACAAGATGCAGATGATGAGGAGGAGGACCCTTGTTCCATGAAAGCCCGTCTGAGCAAAAAACGCCGTCTGCTCGAGCCGTGCGACAAATGCATCCCGTTTGGGTTTACTCTAGGGTCCGAAGCAGCTGTCTAAAGGGTTTGGGGCGTTGCAAAGCGCGTTATTCAGAACGGAAGGGCATCGATGTCCCCAGAATTGCGTGAAGCTCTACTGTTTCTGCGTTACAATGAGCGGTTCTGGGTGCTTCACGCAGTGGCAGAGGCTTACCATGGGACGCGATCGGGACTTACTAATGATCGTGTTACACAGCTGGAAGCGCACATTTCGTTCGTTCATGACAATTAAATGCCCTTTTCCCAACATCCTACTAAAATATCGAGTGGATATTTCGATGTAGTTTCATATCTATCAATATTTTTGCAAATATTGCAAAACTATTGAAATATATTGCAACATATTGCAATATATTGCAATATATTGGGCGGAAGTAGAAGATATTGCAATTTATTGCGCAGGGTCACAATATATTGAAATTTATTGGGAGCGATAAGAATACATTGCAATATTTCAAAATATTATTGTACAGAGGCCTGGCCACCATTTCTGGGTACAGTCGCGGAAAGCCCTTCCCCGGCCCTAGGAGGCCCCGTGCCTCGCCCGGCTAGTCGCACTCGGCGTGTGAGTCTTCTGGCCCTCAATAACAACACAAAACGCCACCGACGGTGCGTATTCCCAGTTCTCGAGGGCCGCCTTCAGCGGCTTCGCCTGGCTTCCGGCTCGAACTGCGCGTTGCCCGCCGGTTAGTCTTACCGGATTTGGACGAAGAAATGGCGTTAGGTTCGACGCCGGAGGATTTTATATCCTCTTGTAACTGGTTTCAGCGCTGCCGTGCGTTCATCTCCTAAGTTATTAAAGCGAGGCGTTCAAAGGAGCGCTTTTAGAGGAAGAAAGAGGAGCAAGCGGCGTGCCTGACGCCGTTTTAGTACCGTTTGCCGGCGGCGTGGGATTTTTATCATTAAGTACGCCCGCTGGCGCCGGGATATACCGTATGTAAAGCAGCTACGTTCCTTGAGGGGGTGGTCGGGGGTTTTGGCCGGTCGAGCGTCTCGTTATAACTACTGGTTCTGCCCACTGTGTAGTAACCCAAACAGGGGGGTGGGTCTATATGTCCCAATTTCGCCCCTACGAGCGAGCGTGCGTGCCACGTGATTGATTCGCCCAGATTTTCCCTTGCTTGATTTACGCTCGGCGACTACTATCGCCGGGCCAGAGTAGTTAAGAGGAAGTTGCTTTCGAGCGGTGTGTGAGAATAGAGAGGGAAAGAAAGTTCCCGAAAGAAAGCTAGGAGCGAGAAGAGTCTTTCTACCGAGTCTACCACACTCCATCCTTTTTTTTTACGTGCGCCCCGAGCTATCGGCGCGTACTAAAGTAGTCTCTCGACCTAGAAGAAATTCTACGACAAAAACTCATGACACTGCGTTCCGGCAAGAATATACCTTTCCGTGGATCTCCGAGCGTTTAAGTCTGTTAATAAACAAGATTGTTAAGAAAAAGAAGTCCAAGACGAATAGGGGCAAGTCAGACATTGATACCACGGAGAAAAGTCCGATGTAGTTCTGGAACCGGCTCGAAAAGTCATGAATTAGGACACGCAGAAAACTGCGCGTCTAGATGAAGGCAACGGAGACACACAGAAAACCGCACGTCCAGATGCTGACAAGAAGAAAGAATAATCTCAAGTAAAATTGCCATTTCTTCCTCCGAATCGAATCTGGTTTCGTTTTCCTGACCCGGAGTTCCCTCTTCCTTCACTACCGACGGTTCAGCAGGAAAGCCCACACACAACCCGGTAGGATATGAAGCTCGAGTTGAGGTTGACCGTTCCCGGTTCCCAATCATACAAGGCCTGGTGAGTGGTCATCAACACACTTACGGCGTTGCAGCTCTACTAAATGGGATGCGTATAGAAATGAAGCAGATGACAGAAAAGCTCTTGATGTTTGGAAGAAAGGTAGCAAAAGAGTCCGAGAAAGCTTAAAGGGCGGAAGACACGGCAGCGCGGTTCAACAAAAAGTTCCTCCAAGAGACAGTAACTATTTTTTGCCGACGTCAGGGATTGCCGAAATAGAACGGTGGGGACCGAATCTTCCGTGGGAGCGCTGAATCTATAGATTTATGGCATCCAGTCCAAGCTGGATGAAATCCAAAAAACAATTGATACCATTGAGAATAAGGGCCGCCAAGCGGCCCAAAAGGTCGACCAGAATTGGACCGGATGCTCACAAACAACCGGACCATCATATTACAACCACCCACGAGTATCACCCTTGGAGTGAACCCCGTCGTTTCGCTTATGGCGTGAAGATTCTAAAACCCAAGCAAGGGCCGACCTTAGCGGCTCCCACAATTGATAATTCCGCCCGCCGAGGCCAAATACGTCTGGACTGGACGCGGCATACCTGGTGGAGCCAGGATTTGAACAGGTTGCACAGTCTCCTGCCGCAGCTGCGTTCGACTCTAATCAGTTAGGGTCAGAAGCACCGTTCCTAGATCCGGCCAAGACCATCTAAATGTCCTTCAAGGACGTGATAAATTACCGTTTGTACCGGCTGAGGGATGTGAGCACCATCGCGGAGCCCTGCGACCTCGACCATATGTACCAAATAAAGAAGAAAATCACTTCGTTACAGTCGGGGATCGGACAGTTCAGCGGGGTGGAACCGATCAAGCTCCTGGACTTCCTGAAGACGATGAAGGAGAATATTTACACGCTGAACAAGTCGGAAGCAGTTGGTGCAAGGATCCTGATGCACTTCTTGTCGGCTGATGCTAAGGAAGTTTACCGCTCCTAGGTATCGCCGACCACTCGCATCAACGGGTTCAACTTAAATGAAACATGGAAGTACATCTTTGACGCACTAATGAAGAGGTTCCTGACGGACAACATTCCTTCAGGCGGCTCACGACGAAGTCGCCCGTGAGGCCCAGAAACACCGAGAGAAAGAGTTGTAGTTCGCCAGTCGCATACATACGGCCTCGAGAGCTTACAAGGATATATTAACGGAGCCCGAGTTTTTGCCGCACTTTTTGAACGGTCTCAAACCGTTGATCAGGGCCCGTATTCAAGCGACCATGGCGTATATAAGCGATTAAAAGAAGAGGAAACTATCGGAAGTCCGGGACCAGGCCTTCAGGGAAGTCCAATCTCAACGCGGACATATGGCCGACCTCATGGGCAGACCAAGTCCGAAACTCCTAGCTCGACTCCAGGAAGTTCAACCGGTCCCCCAAACCCGAAGATGCTGATGGGCTCTCTGACTATGAGGACAAGTTCTTCGACAAGTAGCATTGCTCTCGTTACCCTTCGCACCCCTCCTACCCCCAGGTATTTCCCCGACACGTCGGTTGATCCGAAATCCATCCTGGATTAGACGTTGGCCTTGGAGGATGTATTCCTTCTGACGGACTAAAAGGTTGCTCAGGCGACCGAGCATCTGAGGAGGGAGAATCAAAACGTCAACTTCGACACCAGGAGAAGATCCCGGACTTCAGTGCGGAACAGATCCGGACGGCCTATTCGGTCATCCCAAATTACTATAGGCAGCTCGCCTTTTGGAATATAGAGAGAAGGGCAACAGTACGTTAACTTGTTACTTCCTCTCCCCGGCAAAAAGAATGATCGTCGCGTACCAGTATAACCTGTACCATATCGCGATAAATCCTGTCCTCAAGGTTTGTTACGAGCAGGAGATGAACGCCGCCTATCATGATGGTCCAGAACCTGGGCCTCTCCCTCGTATGCAGCCGTATGTTAATCGGGGTGGAAGAGTAGGACGCGATGGGTACGCAAGAGGCGTCTAACAGGGTGGTGGCTACCATCGCCCCAACGCGCCCATGATGACACCGAATCAACCCTCGCATAAGACCAATCTGAGGCCGAGCAATGTCCAGGTCCTTCCAAATCCGGACCATGGCGAAGCCTCGCAGGTGGAAGAAGACCAAGAAAACTAGGGAATAAGCCTCCAAATGAGCATAGTGAGCTCGTACGGATTGAAGTGTCCAAAAAAGCAAGTCGACTTGGAAACAATGCGCGCCGGGCCCCATCGGTACCGGCTGACAAGTACGAGAACCGCCTCACTACTTCTAGTGTGACGGGCTACGTAAAAGATGATGTAAAATTTCCCTATAGCCCACTTGACCCACCGCTGCACGACCCTGATGCTCCAGAGTCATGGGATGTGTAGTGCTGCGGGTAGCTCGCCCGAAGCAGCACAAAAGAAGGCTGGGAGTGGTGAACCTATAGAGGAGGGTAATTTTGTGGCGATGAAGGGGACATAGAGCACATGTCGCAGGTCTTAGTGTCCTCGCCCGTGCGTTGTGTGGGTCCTCGCAGCGACTCTATCGATAAACCCCTAAGATAAAGGTAAAGGAGGGAAAGAAAAGAGAAAAGAGAAGACAAGACGGGGAAAAAGGCTTTACTTGGAGGGTATACGTCTCTTCCACCGTTAATGCTCTCTCCAACCCCAACCCGGCACCGCACAGCCTGCTTATGTAGCGACTGGGCGAGCACCTAAGGCGGGGCTGGTGGACCAGAACGGCCAAGGGGCAAAAAGACTAAAACCTAGCGACACAGAGTACCTTAGAACTTACCGTAATCGTCCTAAGCGCTAAAATCCTTAATCTAGACACTATGAATACAACAAGAAGCCCTCAATGTAACCCAAGAAATGACATCACAAACCAACGACCCACACATCTGGCCGAGCAAATGAGTGAACGTAGCACCCAGAGTGGTGGAGTGGCGAAGTGGCGAAATCCTTAAAGTGAACCACGGGTACCCGTCCCGAATGGCGGAGTGCATAAGTTGTGGCCGACCCCGACCACCCAGGGTTGGAGTAAACGTGTCGATTTACCGGCGTCCGTGCGCGGGCCCCGTAAGCCCTTTCTAAAGGGTTCCAAACGATCTAGCCGCGCTGGAGCCAAAAACCGCCGTCGTTTCGAACGCAAGTTGGAGGACGACGAGCACGGCTTCCAGGAACGTTCTAAATTGCGTCAAGAATTGCGAACAGGCATCTATGAAGAGTCGATGCCACCAGATGAAGATAAATCCAAGAGGGCGAGGGGTTCAGAAGGGGCTGAACCCACATAAGATATCAAAAGTCACTGTCTGACTTTGTCCCGGCGGCACTACGTCGTCATGAGTTCATTCTGTGTAAATGCGAAGTTCCATTAACCAACTCCAGTCGTCATATACACGGTTCTTGGTACAATGTAATCTGCAAGAGCGCTGTGGCTGACTAGTGGAAGCAGTTCATGAAGCCTAGTATGGAGCTACTCATCCTGGGAGACGCAAGCGGTAACACACTCAGGGTGATCCACGAAGTACTCCTTCTGATACGATTTGGGAACACTGCGTACCGCGTTCAATTTCATATTGTCGAAAATCTGTCATGCCCAGCCCTTCTTGAGACCCAGTTCGCTAACCGACACATCGATTCTATCCATTTTTTCAAGGGATTTGTCGGCTTTACTGGAGATACGCTGCAAATTATTGGTCATGGCGACCGCGCCAAATCGTGGAAAGTGAACAAGGTACGTATTGAGGAGTCAAATACCAATTTAACCGATCAGAAAGCATCGATCGAGAAGGAGAACCGTGAACTAACCCGCATGCGCCTGGCAAAGGCGCCGAAATTACCCCCATACTCCCAAGGACGCGCCCTGATGTCAGTGGGACTGCCATATCTGGTAGTTTCTGAGCCAAAGCATTAGGTGGAGGGGCGGTATGGAGTACGAGTGATGAACGCATTTCATTGAGTAGTTTCACAACAATCATTCACGATGTTGGTGTAAAACTTCTCTTCGGTTCATCGGTCCCTCCTAAAGGGAATGGTTGTTTCTTACGCCAGTCGGTACCGGATCGCCCTCATCCAAGTGCAAGGGGGCGCTGCGGGGGAAATATGGGAGGCCTAAAATCTTCCCACCTCGCCGTCAGAAACAGAGGTTCCAAGATTCCAAACGGAGCAGGACTATGAGACTCGGCCTTTCATGTCTCTAATAGAAGGGGCCCTTCAAACGGGAGAGTTAAATCTAAAGCAGACCACA
The DNA here is from genome assembly GCA_032274145.1 of Herpochondria borealis. Taxonomy (NCBI): domain Eukaryota; phylum Rhodophyta; class Florideophyceae; order Ceramiales; family Ceramiaceae; genus Herpochondria; species Herpochondria borealis. Next base: position 9,347 of record JAVCKV010231308.1, on the reverse strand, counting down.
GATGCCCCAATCTCTTCCGGGTCAATAGACGAGGTGAACAAGTCAGTAGGAGTGGGGGATTTCACAATATACACGCAGAACACTATGCGTCCGATAAATGGCGGAACGCAACAATTCACCGAGAATGCTAAACCTTCCGTAGTGGATGGCATGGAAAAGGTCCGGGACGCCGCAGAGGAATCGAAAATTTCGATACCGATGAGAATATGACATGGAGGGACCCAGTTGACCAGAGTCATCTGGAGGATGAACGGATGCGGTCACGATTTATGTAGCTTCTTTAGAAGTACGAGTCCGTATTCGAGGGAAGGTTAGGTATGATACATGCAACCTAACAACGCATCTACATAAAGCTGGGCACGGCGCCAGTCCGCATTCAGCCGTTCCTTGCGGTGCCCGATAAGCGTGACCTCATCCGTGAGAAGACAGAGTATCAGCTTGCGGCCGGCGTCATAAAGCCGGCCCAGACGGAGTTGGAAAGCCCTGTGCTCCTCGTCCCTAAGAAGGAAGAGATACAGCGATTTTTTGTGGACTTCCGTCGCCTAAATGAGGCGACCATCCCCGATACGTACCTCCTCCCACGAGTGGAATACTGCATCGAAAGCCTGATTAATGCAAATATGTTCACGATGTTGGACGCACTATGGGGCTAATGGAAATTCACGATTGCAGGGAAATATCGGGACAAGAAAACGTTCAGGAGCCACATGTGCATTTATCGCTACAAGCCAATTCCCTCCGGTATTAGAAATCCCCTTGCACCTTCCAAAAGAGTCCTGTAAAATTTCCAGTCTGGTTTGAGATGGTGCATGTGTCTGGTGTACATTGACGATGTAATCTTGTTCTCCAAGGACCATGAGGAACAAATGGTTCACATGAACCACGTTTTTGCGTTAATGCAGGAGGACGGAATGAAGTTGAAATTGAAGAAGTGCTTCTTATTCCAAGCCGAGTTGGAGTATCTGGGGCATACCATTCGTCCCGGGGCTCTGAGCGTCAGTCAAGACGCAAAATCCATCAAGGCAGTTATGGAATCACTCTTCCGTCAAACCCCAACCCAGACGAAAATATTACTAGGATCGGCAAACGTATACCTTCGATTCGTCAAGGGATTTGCCAAGATCTCATCACCACTTGCGGACATGCTAAAAAATGACGGCGGTGTCCATTGGAAGTAGCCTGTTTAGATTACGGTGGGGCAAGAAAAAGGGTTCGAAAATTTGAAAGGGATTCTTGCCTCCCCCTGTGTTGGCTCTTCCGATGCACATTAGTACGTACGTGGTCGACTTCGATGCTTCCCAATACGCAATCGGCGTCGTTTTCCTTCAGCAGCAGGACCTAAAGAGTCTGAAGGATTGGACAACCGCGGGATACTTCTCCAAAACGTTGAAGAAGGAGCAGCGTAACTACTCAGCAACAGAATGCGAATGTTACGCTGTGGTGTGGTCAATACTCACTCTTCGTCCGTACCTCGAGAGAAATCACTTCAAGATTCATTCCGACCATGCAGCACTCAAGTGAGTGATGACGTTAAATGAGCCGACCAGATGGCTTATGATGTGGTGCTTGCGCCTTATGGAGTTCTATTACGAGATAATATACCGCCGGGGTCGAATAAATCAAGTCCCCGACGCCCATTAATGAAAACCTCAGCCAAATAATCCGGAGGATGACGTTATTGAAGACTAGATCCCAACATTCCTGGCAGAAGTACACCATGTCAATGATTTTTTAAATGAGGTAACCAAACGGCGGAGTAAGGAGGCCTCGAGGTCTAACTGTCCTGTAACAGGAGAAACCACTTTTTCTTGTTCTACATCGGTTCCGATTGGCGCAATAACACCAGAGGCGCAGTCCGTACCAGAATCGCCAAGGACAAGGACGACGGTAAACCAAAACGGGCCAAACGAACCCACGAAAAAGCGGCTCGTTGGGATTAGTACCACTGGTAACGTGCCAGAGAAACTGTGGAATGATACATTGTACATGCAACTTTCAGATGAGTTAAAGGTGAAGAGGAAGATTCTCGCGACCTATTAGCGAACGCACAGGGCGCAATCATAGAAAGTGAAATTGATAGAGACGGGGAGCTAGGCGAAGTCGAGAAAGAAGAAGCTGCCGACAACATCCCGGCTCCGCTCAAAATCAAAGAAACACTTGAGGATCAGAGCCGCGAATATTTCTGTCAGACCGTGCTGGCCACGCAGGTCGGACGCTCTGGATCGCATTTATACGAAGAGGATAAAGGCATACTCTGCAGGGTTCATCCAAGCGACAAGTAATTCATCCATATATTTCTGCCAGCGTCGCTTCGACATTGTGTGCTCCAGTTAACACACTATCACCAACTCTCCGGACACCTCGGGAAAATGGTGCTGCATAAGCGTCTTCGGCAGAAATAGTTCTGGCCCCAAATGTCGGCCGATGCAACCGCGACCGTCAGGTAATGTGATTGTTGTGCTAAAAACCGCGTCCGCTTGGTAAAGTAAGACAATACAATGCGTCTATTCCTGTCTGAAAGGCCGCTGTATACAGTAGCAATCGAAAGCCTTGGGCCCTTGCCCAAGTCTAAGTCCGGGTTCCGCTGCATCTTGGTCATCACGGACCGGCTCACCAAGCTCACTCAGATCCTTCCGTTGAAAAGAATCGAGGCGTACGACGTGGCCACTTCTTTCGTGAACGAATGGGTCTTCAAGTTTTTTCCTCCGTCCACTCTGGTGTCCGACAACGGTTCGCGGTTCGCGTCCGAATTCTTCCAGCGGGTTTTCTTAATCCTTCATGTGAAGAATGCCTTCACCACCACGTCTCACCCTCAGACAAACGTTCAAGCGGAAAGATTCAACCTTTCCCTCACTGGGATGTTGCGTTGCTATGTTTACGACCACCCGGCTGATTGGTGTGAGTATGCATGTGCCCCCTGTTATTCATACAACAACGCCGTGCGCTCCTCGAGCTACCGGCGCGTACTACACCCTTCCCAGAATCGGAACTGTTTTCGGTCTTACAAAGACCACCGCACAGCTCAGCATCAAAAGCTTGTGTTAAACGTGACTAAATGGGTGCGCGACCTGGAGCGCACGGAGCGTCACCGTATCTGCCACTTTTCCATGTTCACTGCGTCGAGTCCATCGGCGTCTAATGGGAGGTGCCGAAAGGCAAAAACCTCTGATTCAATCGTTTTTTTCCTCCTTGGAGGTGCCTTGGAACATGAGAGCGTAATTGCCGCCCTGTGTGGCCTACATCGGCAGCCGTGTGATGCAGGATCCTCAGCACCTGGCTTTTTGGGTGGTGTGGAAAGAGTGGGCTATCGCGTTTGCGAAGGACTTTATAATCCAGGCCCTGACCAAGCGATTTTATTAGATTCCTAAATTCATCCGGGACGACTTACAAAAGATTTGGTTTTGGGAGGCCCTCCCATCGAGTGAGGCCAGTTATTTAGAGGATATGGCTCGTCTTCTTATCCTTCTTGATGAGATAAATGGAGTCCATTTAATACATGGAACAGCGTTTCGGCTCCAGAACAGGCTTACTACACGCGGCTGTTAGTCGCGGGAGATTAATTCGCCTTCGACTTATATGGGTGGAGCGTCTTGTACACGTCACTAAAGATTCCCCGAGAGGCGGAGGGTGAAATGACGGATTCGATGGACGGCCGGGCATCTGCTGACGTATACGCTGCCTAGCGAGAGCCACCGGACTGGTTTTCCGCGGGGACGCGATGATCCCTTGGGTAAACCGGGCGTAACGGCAGCACCCGAGCTTCGCCGCCCTCCTTTGTCAGGACGTGCTGGAAAGCGGTGCGTGGGAAGCTTCGGTAAGCCGGTGGTGCCTGCGAGGTCTTCTGTTGCGCCTATTTCGAATTTGATCGCTTGTGAAGCGACCGGTTCTCACGGTGAGACGGAATGGGTGCGTGAAACGTTCATTGGGCGGCTATGAAAATTTAAGAGGCGATCTGTTGGTCTGAAGCTTCTGGGTCAGCTTCGGTTGGGAAGGTTCTACGAAAAGATCGCGAGCCTCAGGAGGTCTCGATGAGCGTGAGCTCTGCAGCGAGAAAATGCCGGGTAAAGGAGGCCGAGGCTGCGCGAGCGCAGCGGCTGGTGACCCAGAATATTTCGGAAAAGTTCCGGAAGTCTCCTTTGAGTCAGAGCTTGAGGTCCGAGAGTGAGGCTGACTTTGGGGGAGGTAGCACGCGCGTACTGGTGACGCTTTCTACCGTAGAGTTTTTCCCTACCTGTGAGGCTTCGCGTCTCAAGGAGGAGACAGTATCCGGAGGAATTTGGCAGGCTTTTGAGGGTCCTACTCCGGGTGCTACAGAGCCGGTCAGGCCGGCTCAGAAGTTCCAGCCTGCTGCGGTTACGCAGTCGTCGGAGGTTATAGACCTCACTACAGACGACTACAGTGTGCCGAGGCCGATCGCCATGGCTCTCAATGCCGAATTGTCATCCGACGGTGACCGTATGCTCTAGGACACTGTTTCCTGTGAGTAGGAAAAGGATTGAGCTCCTTTACTACCCTTATCAGAAGTAGTCTTCTGTTTTTTTCTAATGCTTAGGCGTAAGCCTTGTAGGGAATCGTCCTCCCTGTTTATTCGTCCTTCATTGCTTTACGACTTTCGGTTTTTTCAATTAGGGAACATCCCTTTTTACACGGTCTTCTATACTGTATATAAGTAGGAGCACTCTATATACTAATATTTGAATTAATTTCGAGAGGACAGTAAAATTACTTTCTTTTTCAAATGGGTATTTAAATCACTAAATACAACGAAATAAAATATTGTGATACATAATTATGTAGTAGGCTTTGCTATAAATAGACAACTTCCTCTATACTCCTGTAGGATCCAGACGGGTATAAAGCGTGTTTAATAAATGGTGTGGAGAGTAAGATGTAAATTGGCCAAGCGGACCCTATAATTTAGTTTTTTTGTCAAAAGAGAGGACAAAGTGTCTTCTGTACAGGTACGTCTAAATTTCGTAGCATTTGAGGGTTCTGACGTTATATGGCGTTTAATTTCTAACTGCGGAGATCGGCGACTTCGATTGACAGTAGGGGTCATAATGTTTGTAAGGCCGTTAGGGTCTGCTGCATGGGTGAGTGTATCAAAGTCTCAGGTATGGATGGAGACCTTTTATTGGTCTAGGTGACCATTTTGGGTGGACTAGTATTTGTTTTAGGGACTTTCCCGTGCGGTTGCAGTTTGACAATGGGGATAAGGATCGGCAAGAGAAGATCGAAGGAAACTGTAATGTCTTCCTTTCTATGGAATAATTTGACTACAGGGTACCGTTCTTCGGGCTATACGGGCTCCATTACGCCTGACTGTACTATTTAGCGTATTTTATGATCCGACTCACCAAATTTCGTGGCCTCTCGGCGTACGAAGACGGCTTCACTGACTTTTTATCGGTGAGTATTGGGACGGACTCTTGCATCAAAATCCAGGCGAGTCCTTGGGTGTGCACAAGACCCCCGCGTAAATCCCGACAGACCGGATGTTCACGCACCGCGGCACCATCGACGCACACTTCCTCGCTTCCTTATACCAATGGGTGTTTCTAGGCGCGGGCGGCGATGACGCGATTCGCAACATATTGCGATAATTTCACTTCTCGCAGGGCAGCCTCGACTGCCGAGACTCGGGGTCGTACCGGGATAAGCCGTCAGCCCGCGCCCGGCACCGTTTTGAGATGAAGTTGATGAAGAGGCATGGCTTCTTCATGATTTGGAAGGTCTTCTTTGTGTTTCGTTCGAACGGGAAATGGAACGGCCTTTTCCGTGACACGAAAGAGCAGGTGGGACGCTTCGAAGATGGATTGCACGTGAACCTCTACTACTTCCACGCGGCTAGCCGCGAGACGAGGACTAGTATGATAGGGGAGAGGGGTGTGCTAGAGGGTCTTTCGGTTCGGTCATTACTCAGCACGCGGTACTTTGAACTGGCTTTGGATGGGCTGTGCCGCTGCCCGGCTGCGCAGCTGAACAATTCCGACCGCCAGGTGATCGACCGCCTCGACCTCTCCATCTGCATCGAACTCACATGGGCCTTGGCGCACGCGTGGGCCTTAGAGAACTATTGGAACCGGCGAGTTGCCTTTCTTCCAATGCACTGCATCAATTTCATCGAGGTGCAGATCACTCAAGGCGAGAGGTCTTTTCCATTACTCGGTCGGCAATGGGACAACTCCGGGATGGCATTTCTCTAGATGAAGCTTGCGGTTCGTAGCGACTTCCGAAAACAGCGCCTTTATTTCGATGCGCTGCGCCCAACACGGTATGTCTCGCTCGAGTCACTTGGCGAGCCGAAAACGTAGAGGCCTCATACGACGGCCGTAGACGTCCTCCTGCGTCGTTTCGGGGTGTGGCGTCCGGTTCTTTCCGGTGAAATGCCGCAGGCGCCTCAGGCGCATCTTCCGGTGTGTGTCCCACCCCCATCGCCACCTCCGCCTCAGCCTTCGCCTCCACCAGCAGCGATACCGGTGTAGAATTGTACTGGCGACAGGAAGGCGCCAGACGAGACACGAGTTTTGGGACGAAAAGAAAAGGGCAGTGTAAAAGTCGCGCCGTTAGGCGCGACGCGTACAAGACTATTTTCTTGTCCGGTGGTGCGTGACGAGACGGGCGCGTAAGGACTTTCGGCAAATGCGCGAAATGGGGTGCCGTTGAGGTCTGTACCGGCTCCCTCGACTATGCGGGACTCCGTGCTTTCCTTGATTATACGGGGTGCCCCAAGTCCTGCGTCTGCTACCGCCGCTGCGAAAGCAACGTGAGCCACTTCCTCCGCCTTTTCCGGTCCTGGTGGCGCGTCGGTGACGGCGTCTGAGACCCCATCGTCTTGATTGGTGCCCTCGGAGCCCTTATGCGTGCAGGCCGCCGCTACGGCTGCCACTGACTCTACCGCTCAGGTTTTTGCCTCTTTCTAGTCGTCCACTGCCCGTGTCGGTTTATTCGCGCCGAAGACGCGACGTGAAGGGTAGGTGACAGACACGATCAGTACGCGCACCGTCTCTTCCACGCCTGCGTTTACGGTCTCGGCGGCCGCGCCTGGGTCGGGGTCGAGATCACCGCAGGTGGTCATGAACGTAAACACCACCGGTGGTGCGGTCGCGGCAGGTTATAAAAGAAGTAGCACCGATTTATAGCAGCGGCCTGAGCCGCATCCGAATAACGAGAGAGGCGCCGCAGGTCTCTTCAGGTGGGGGCCAATCTGGTTCCTTTTCTCGCGCCCGTCCCACCTATCACCCGCTCAAGCGTTTTAGTGAGAACTTTGAGCATGTTGGGGCGACACGGGTAGCCATGGGCTACATCCTGAAGCAGCTCCTCGGCCTTCGTACTCCGCTGGAACGTTTGTTACGTCACTGGAATTCCAGCACCCTTATGCGGGCGGTTCTGCACTGCCTGGCCGGGTGGGCGTGACGCCAAGATCCCGACGACAACCGGTCCCGTGCGAATCGGGCTGTTAATCGCGTATGTGTCACCCGTGCTACCCATGTGGAGGGGCTGCAGGCCATATTGATTACTCTGCAGGACCTTGTGGCCAACCTAGAGCGTGAGAACCGCCGCCTGACAATGGAGCGGGACGATTCAATTCGGCTGGGCAGTGGTTCACCTCGCGACCATCGTTTCCGTCGTAATGATGATGAATGCGGTGTGGATCGCAGGCGTCAGAAACGGCCCTGGTGGGGAAGAGGATCTTTTTGGGACTAGAATGGAGCGGCAGTTCGACAGTAAATACATAGAGTCGTGCCTGTCGGCGCGACGTGCCATACCCGAGTATTTTACTTTGCTTCCAAAGTCCGGCCATCGTGGTTTAGTACCATATTTTCGTCGCGCCTTCGGCGTGACATTACGTTCCTGATTCTGTCCATGGTCCATTCATTCTTTCCAAGGCAACTTTTGAGCCACCACCTATAATTCGTGTCTTCAACACGAAGTAAAAAAACGACGGGGTGGCCGTGTTGGTGCCATCGAGCGGAGGAGGGGAGTAGGGTTAGCGAACATGTATTCGCTCGTCGCTAATTCGCGCATCGGCGCGTCGGTGGGGAGCTCGGAGTATATCTGGGCGTGTTCAGGCCGTCGCTTCACCAGGCCTCAACTGGGCGACTGGAAATCTGCATCACTTCTACAGATAGTAGCGCCGATTGCCGGACATACTCATGTTGCTTATCATCCGCAATGAGCGTGGGACGGTCGTTGGTGCAGTATCGAGTCGCGCCGACGGCGCAACGTGTCAATACGCTGATCTAAAAGGGTTGTAAGAAGGGGGCGAATCATCGTGGCATTTTCTGTATGCACATTTTGTCGAGCGCTGTGCGGGGGCTGCCACGAGAGGGGTGCTTGGAGCATTAATACGTCGAGGCTGGGGAAGTGGTTCCTGAGGCTGGTAAGGCAGATGTGGGAGGAGGTGGGAGTGGGAGGAGGATGGAGGAAGGTATTGGGAGAGATTCGGCCGATCCGACAGCAGCATGGTGTGGTGGGAGGTAGGTACGGATTTTTGCACCAGGCGTGTCGGTCTGGGACACGTGCCGATTTGTGCCCAAATTTACAGTCAGCCAAAATTAAATGGAACTGGCCCAGCCCGTCTAGCCGTGCATGGCATTCCATCCGCCTCCGTATTACCTCCTTTTCTACGTGGCAAATCCCTCACCCCGTGGGTGTAAGTCGCGCCTGTCGGCGCGACTTCCAGATATCCCATGGTACGCGGTTTACCACGCGTCCCATCTCGAATGCCATATTTGTTGCCCCTCTTCCCCTAGCGCCTTCAGTGCCAGTTCTTCTTTCCTCGCACTACTCACCTATGCTCAAATTAACACCGTCAGCCTCCTTTCATGTTGAGTGTCACGTCGCGAGCCTGGCGCGTCTTCGACCCCTCGTTGCGAAGAGCGCATATGAATGCACATGCGCAAAGATGTGCGATGGTGAAATTCCCGGGAACCATGAACGAGGTTTTCTCCGACAAAGAAAACTCTGTTGCATGCAATGAAAGCAATGCGCTGACGGTGATGATTTTGGGTGCACGCCAACTCTTGAAGTCGAGATCGAATTTCAATAGGGCCTCAGTTCGAGAGGTCTTATAGGGTGCCAGAGCGGGTTTACGCAAATCGTATTTATATATATATATAGGGGCACTTTGGGATGTGAAATGTCATATGACGCACCGAATGAGGGAAAACGCCGGGAGAAGACCCTCCCTTCGAACTATAAAGCTTTAAAAGGCAAGGGTGCGTCGGAAAGATTTATGGTGAAATGACCCGACGCCGAGGTACCGGGACACGACCTACAACGCGGCCATATGGTCGAATAGTGGGTTGCGACAGCGTCAGGGTAGTCAGGCTATATAGCCCAGT
>JAVCKV010231198.1:0-15866 GCA_032274145.1 Herpochondria borealis | reverse complement strand
GCTGCTGCTGAGCTGCTACCAACAACAACAACAGAATCGTCGTCTGCAGCAGCCAAATCGTCGGACAATATCTTTTCTGCGTTTGATTATCCGACCAAGGAACAGAAAGAACGACGACGACGATTGAAGAAGGAGAATACTGAAGAATCGCCCGACGAGGTGCCCTCCACCGCAACGAAATCATCATCATCCTCGACTGATAACTTCTTCTCGGCGTTTGCGTATCCGACAAGAGAGCAGAAACAACAACAACAGCAACTACAACGCTTGAAGAACACTAAAGTGCCCACCTTTAGTTCATTTCCTGATGGAGTAGCATCATCACCAACATCAACTCCTTCGTGGTTTTCAACGACAACCTGGCCAGACACGAAACCAAAGCAGCAATCACAACAACGACCACACGAACCGCCGTCAGTATCGGAAGTGCTACGCCAAATTGATGACGACGACGCCTCACCCAGATCGTCATCATCAACAGAAGCTACTACGCCCTCGTGGATGTCAACCGTACCTGTCGCTCTCCATCAGCAACGAAAAGAAGATCGACAAAAGATGAAGCAAAAGCAGCAGCAGCAGCAGCAAAAGAATAAGCGGAAACAACAAAAGATGCAAGATCTGACAATCATTCAACAAGAAGAAGAAATGCTGGCCAATCGAAATCCAGACGATGTCTTGACGGTCAAGGACTTGCAAGAGATACTTGCCAATTTGAAGTCAACGCAACAACAACCGCAGTCGTCACCTAAATCCATTGACGGTATGATGCGACAAATGCAGCAAGAAGAAGCCAACCGCAAGAGTGGAACCGCGGCAAAGACCAAATCTGGAAGTGGTGTCGCCTTTCCACAAATGTCTGTTCTTGGGTATCGTGACTTGACCATTGGGACTACAGTCTCGGCTACATTGATGGGCATGCTCCTCGCCACGTCGATCTTTCCCAACCTGTGGTTCATTGGAGGTCTCGCATCAGGTACCTACGCCTATCAACTCTCCAAACTGTATCCAACGGCACCTCCTCAAAATGTGGTGGGCGACTTTCTCATTACCGTCGGTCGTCGCACCGCCAAGGCCTATTTGACCGTGTACGACACGATGCGGGGCATGTGGTTCATGTACAAGACTGGGCAACTGAGTTATGTCTATTACAAACAATACGCACAACTGGATGAAAAATTCGCCATTCAGTCGAAAATGGATGCTTGGAATGCACGCTTCCAACAAGGCAAACGCAACTTTGATGCGTGGGAAGAAGAGAACGAAGTGGGACGCAAAGTGCTGGCGGGACTACGAACCCTCTGGTTGGTGGAGGAACAACAGCAACAAAAGAAACAGTATCGGATTGTTCAGTACCTGCACGATGCGCTTTCGTGGTGTCGTCGACTGGTGACGGCCATTTGGAAGACGTTTACGGGTCAAGGTGATTCCACGTCGGAACTGCGGCAAGTCTTGAAAGGAATCTCCATTTCCATATCGCAACAACGATTGGAAGAAGTGGTGCCTCGCATGGGAGCTGCGATTGGAGCACTCTTTTTGTTACAAGTTGTGGGAGCACTCTTTGCGATTGCACCATCGCTCCTTGGTCTCTTGGCGGTCGTCACCGGGTTGGTGTGGCCGACATGGGTACCCGAATTGGGACAACGCTTGAGTATGCTATTGGCAGATTTGAGAGCGCAAGGTCAAGGTGAGACATCTTCACGGTTGGAAGATTTCGGCAACAAACAGTTTTACGACAAGAAGAAGTATAGTTTCTACAACCGCAAGGACGGAACCAAACAATGGTATCGAACCGGCCAATCGAGTTTCAAAAGACGACCGAAAAGAGGAAGGCAGTCATCATCGTCGTCGTCGTCGTGGGCATCTCGATTGGTTCCATGGAGCAACGACAAGCCCCAACCTCGCAACGAACAATGGGGAATCTTTGGACAGCGATGAAGACCAGGTGCTTTGTAAATGACGGTGTAGGAACTGCGGTAGCAACCATCTGCATCGCGCCTGCGCAAGGACGAACCAAAGCAGGCCGCGTTCTCGTCAGACATTGTCCCTGATCGAGCAACCCAAGCCGAGAGCTTACCCTTTCTTGGCGCAAGAGCCTGCAGAGGTCTTTGACATTTCCCCGCAAAAGGCAGACGTACACGCTCCTACACGCGTAGTAAGCGAGTTGTGCATGCGAAAGAGAGGGCGAAGAGAAGCAAGGAAAGCAGACGAAAGATATGAACACATGTAGCGGCTAAGCTAAGACGATCTGGATAAATCAGCGACAGCCCTTTCCGTGGACTCGACACCAATCAAGTTGCACGCTTGCGCTGCGACCAAACGCAGTATGGAGGCTTTCTGTTACAACTTCGAAACTGATACACGAAACTCCTTTTCACACTTTGGGGAGATCGAGTTGACGCCACTCATTTCTATTTTCTATCATACTTCAACCATCATTGATCATGTTGAGCGATGTTAGGCCTGAAGTTATTGAGATTATTGATACCGGGGATGCCGATGTAATGGACAGGATAAGAACCTTGAAAGTGGACGACACGCTATCAACCCTTTTAAGGTTAAGGGGAAAGATGAAGAAAGCACGAACGTCGTGGACAGCCTCGCTGATCTCTTGAAATCAAACCGCAACATCGAGAACCTGATTTTGGACGAACAGAACCAGGATCAACAGAACCAGGATCCACTTGAGGCATTCACATGTGGGCGAGTAGGAGACAACCACGTATCGCTCTAGGTTTGCCCCTATCTGGATTGCACCGTTGTCTCCCTATTGACAAGCCATCTGAACATGAAAGCTCGACAGCTTGAATGTTGGGGTGGCTACTTATGCAGTTGCTTTGCAATTGATGCCCGCTTTACTCGACAGGTCAATTTATACACATCTCCTTCTCCCGCAATCTGACACCGGAGACCAGATGGGCGAGCTTGGCACTCGGCTCGAGCAATGCAGCTCGATTTTATCCATTGCATCTCTCTTTCGGACATGCCAACGATGAAGGAACCTTCGTCGTAGATGACCTTTTAAGAGATCACATTGCCAAGATGCTCTTTCAGACACGTTTGAGAGTATCGTTCCTGTGTTCTGTGAAAATGTTCTCAATGATTATTGATGCCATTGAGTCTGTCGTAGGTAATCGGGACAGAGCCCTGGAACACATCGACAGTGGCGTTCTCTTACTTATGTGTAGGGAGCCGTCTACAGAGACTTGGCAAAGGCTTGGCGCAGCATTGCGTTCAGTCAAGAGTGTGTCTCTTTGTTTCGGTTCCAGTGGCCCTCTTCACAATGTGCTGCCACGCTTGCAGGCATGTGAAACCCTAGAGATCTCATCCTTCGCGAGACATGAAAGAATTTCGCAACGATCGGACCACTCTTTTGGAACTTGCTGTGGAGCTACGAACCTTGATTGTTAACCGCATTCCTGACAGTGGGCGAATCTTCATGACGACATTATATAGTCACACTGAAGCAATTCAGTTGTGCTAAGTATGTAACAACTTGCTAGCATGGTTGCCTCTAGGACAAAATGCAATATGGAGTTATATAGATAGAACGATATGAATGAAACTGGCCTAGGCCTCGCAGCACCGACGAGAACGATGCTTCCAGAATCGACCACGAAATGCAACTGCCAACATGAGACCGGTCCATATCTCCATGGTGTTATCAAGGTACCAGAGAGCCGATCGAAGTGGGATCCAGGATGCGATTCCGTCTGATGTGTAGGCCTCGTTTTCACAGACTCCAAAATACACGTAACACACCCAGCGACGAGGGGCAGTAGCTAGGTGAGCCAACCACTGCATTCGAATCGGCATCTTGATGCCACCCATTTGCAACACCTCCGAACCAGTTTGAAGCGTCACATAGCTCGACGCCAAGACGCCATTTACTTGAAGAGCTCCAACTTCAGTGAAAGGTGCGTATGCTCCTGTCCGAGTCACTTTCTGAATCTTTGTAACTTGCGCGCTTCCCTCGGAGGTTACGACGCTGTCCCCGATTACGACCTTCGACGCGGGGATGCTGATTCGGTGCGATCCGTTAAATAAAACAACGAACAAGAGGTGATCCTTGGATATCTCCAAGGGTGTGGCAGGGGCACCTTCGTAGAAGATCTGAAGGTACTCTGTACGAACAGTGTGATCCCAGTGCCCCAAGCAATACACACGGCTGAATGTGTTTTCCGTGACACGCACACTGTCACCAATCTTCAGCTCGTCCATAAAAATGACGCCTCTGTCAATTTCCTCCACCGTATTGCCGCTGGAGAAGCAAGGGAAAGCACTGGGAGGCAGCGTAGGAGTCGTCGTTGGGGCATCGGTTGGTGGATTGGCCAGTCCTACGATTGCTGGAATAGTCTCCCACCAGCAAACACCAGGGATCTCTGTTCGACTTGTATCCCCCGTTCCATTTAGCTCAACTTCACCGTGTGAAACAACGAGCGCCCAGTCGTTGCGGGGCTTTAGTAGTAGTCTTTGTTCGCTTGGTTGCTCTGGAAGAGTGGCCTCGAAGGACATTTGACCAGCAAAGAGCGTGCCGTTGAACTCAACACCAATATTCAGGTCAATGATCTTCATGGGGCACGTCAAAATATTAGGATTGACATCATTAATTTGAATCGAAGGCCATTCAGGAGGTCCAATGGTAGGCAAATAGTCGGGAATATTGTCTCTCTCACTTTCTAAATCGGTGTAGGCCTTTGATCCCTCGTCATTAAAAAATGCAAATACCGAAATCCACCCCGAATAGAAATATGCTGGGTATTGACCCCAATTTGCGTATGCAACACTGTCCCAGAAGTCCATATTGTTCGTCGAGCCGGTGCTGGCAGATTCCACAAAGTTGTCGAGCACTCGCAGAAGGAGAGGAACCCACTCCTCGGTAAGGATGCCTGTACCATCGTCGAAATCTACCAGTCTTTCAGTCTTGGAGCGCAAAAGTTCCCAGTCAGCCACAGTTCCCTCAAGGGTTACGCTAGGGATGCCACATACCAGTACGACCGTGTACGTGAAGTATTCTTGTAGAGTGCACATCGCAGTTGCTGCAGCTACAATCTCATCGTCGGGGGTCGTGGTTGTAAACCCAGGAAGGAACCATTCTCTTAGCGATTCATCTTGTAGGTGCTCGGAGGTTAAATTCAGAAAGATCGGAAGGAGGGAACCATAGTCGACGGTGGCTACGCCTCCCACCACGGTTATCACCAAGTCCTTCTGTCCTTCAAAGGCGACGAACTTGTCCTTGAGCTCTTCGGCTCGAGCATTCACGTAGTATGAAAACTGTGAGAGGATGGTTATCCACACATCATCCGGCCGAATGGCAATGTTGGAGTGTTTGGCAAATGCTGTGATAAGAGTACCAATTAGGCCATAGGGGCTAGCTTTGGTTGTTCCTGGATCAACAGGGCTTCCTCGAACGAGAACCACATCAGGTCTGGTGTAGGTTCTAAAAGAAGAACTGCCTGCCTCAAATTTCTGCTGATACTGGAAGGTCCTGCCAAGCAGCGACTCGATACTGTCGACGCTTGCTTCAGGCTCCAAAGGTAAAGGTCCCAATGTATCCACATCTCTGCTAGTTCCAGTAAACGTGATGGAAGCTGTCGCGGAGGAGATCAATAGAGACAACAGCAGGCTGAGTATGGATGCAATCCACATGCTCTTCTCTGCAACAAATCTGTGCTTTATGGTACAGCGAGGAGATATTCTTATTACATGTGTGATCGCAGAGTTTCGCACGACCGATCAGAGTTTCGCGGAGAGGTCTGCGGGATGATGGTGTCTTTATACATTTTATTGATTGCTGAATATATTCATGATCGGGTAGAGCTCGCAACACATCAGCTTGGTCATGGCCTTGGTCATGGCCTTGGATCAACTTTCACTTGTTGTAAAGAAAAAGCTCACGAGTTTGATACACTGCTCTACCAGACCAAAGAGTCGAGGCCAGATAGGAAGAAGAAGTTTGCAATGCCGTAACGGCATATAAGTGCCTATAATCTTTTCTTCACAAAGGAACACATGATGTTACTCGAGGGCGATGCTTTCGTGCCTTTAACCAAATTTTTGGTACACGAAGTGCAGCTCGCCGAGAGTCATCCAGAGGAAGCTCTCCCTGCAGTTCACCAGTGCCGTGTCCGAAAGAAGGCTTGAGTTTGCCGCTGAAACTGATAGTGGCCAATGTCAGACCCATGACTGTACTATTTATGCACAACGCTCTTGACGAACTGAATATCGCTCGAGGCTGCCTCCTACCTAGTGTTGATTACCTGTGTTTACCTAATGCAGAGTATAAGCAATGTTCTAGCACCAACAGACAACTGACGAGGAGCCGAACATCAAAGTAAGATCGAGCGTAGTACTAACTGACGCAAGATCTTGCCATCCCGCGAGGTTTTGCGACACGAGAGGGTTGGCACAATGCCCACGTATCTTGCTGCAGCCACATGCAGCAGCCTCGGTAAATGGAGAAACAAAAAGCAAGCATGCTACGAAGCAGCAAGGGTTGTTGCTTGGTGGTATTCGATGCAAAGTAAGCAATCGATGATGCAGACGACGCATCCATCAGCCGCTTCGCTCTCTACTGCTCTGGTGATAAGGCTAGTAGAGAGTACTTGTACGTAGACAAAGTAGATAATGCCCGAAACCAACGACGATGAGTTCAGACAGAAGCAGTATAAAACAAAATACCAATTGCATTATAAACGACGGCTGATCGTGGCACCATTGGATGCTATAATATCGATGGTAGAGAGGAGTCATCATCTTCTTCATCGGTATTGTTTTGCTCATCATTGACGGCTCCAACAACACCTGGTGCCATATCGGTCTCGCTAGATCTTGCTGCTCTGTTCTTGTTGACCATCTTGACAGAGACAATGATACCGCCCACCACGACCAACCCAACCGCGACCATAACAAGTACTAGTATTTCGGTCGATGAGAGCGTCGAGGGTGCATCACCAGGCAAATCATAGGTAACACTGGTGGTTGGGCTACTAGCTGATCTGCTGGTTGGGTGGCTAGTGGGGCTGCTGATAGCTGGACCAGCAGAGGGGTTGCTCGTCGGCGTTCTTGTTTGGCACAAACTTCCCGTTACACCCGAGGGACACTGGCAGTAATGCTCCTCCTCACCCGACAGCCCCACTCCTCCATGCAAGTCGGATACTTTGCATTGACCGCCATTTTGACACAACAGAGGACAGGTCAGACCACAGCGATCTCCATAGAATCCAGAACCACAACTGCACGTCAATGTATTCGCATCGCACGACCCGTGGGGCAAACAATCCGCTTCGCTGTTGCAAATAAAGTCGGCTGCATGTGTCGTTGTCGTCGTGTAACAAAGAAGTAGGAGAAGAAGCAACGCGTCAATGCGAATCATGGTGGAGAATAGGTTGCTAGTCTGTTGTTTGACTTGCAATCTTAGAACAAACAGCTCTGTGGCTGGACCAGCAAGGCTGGACCGTTCCTCCAACCAACTTCAACCCAGAGAGCACATGGCAAAAACGAACAGGCTTTTATGAGAGCCTGTTGAAGTATTAGCCAACACGTGAAATAGCCTCATCTTACATCGACTGCTTCTTATCTACCGACGTGGGAGGTACCTACGGAGTACCAACCAATTGTGCCTCAAGGCTGTTTAGGCCGTTTTGTGTACAGCTAGTGTGCAAGGATAGTCTGTAGCTTTGTAGTATGTACGTATAGTAATATGGCCGCATGGATAGGCCATCTCATCCATCTGATACAAGATCGGCTCACAATAAAGACTCGCCAGGATGATGTTAAAGAATGTTGCACTCGCCGCGGCTCTTCTCCCCTTTGCCTCTGGATTGGCATGTACCCATGGTAAGCTCTACATGGTGGATGATACGACCACCAACGTCTATGTGATGGATCTCAACGGAGGCCTCGAGAACTTTAGCCCCACGGCAGAACACACCTTGGCGTTTCCCGAGGCTGGCATTGGTCAGCTTGTCTTGCAGACCAGCGGCTCCGCCCAACACGTGTCTGTCATTTACCGTGGTAATGCAACTCTTGGTTATACCGATGGCTACGTTCGCTGGATCGACACTGGTGTGCGCACTGGAGGAGACATGGATGTGGAGTATGAAGCTGACCCCACCAAGATTGAGAACGCTGCCTTTGACTGCGCGCGTGCCATTCACTATGTCCCTCACGACAACAAGGTTGCCATCTTTTGCGATGGGTCCTACGAAGAAATGATCAATTCGACCGTCTGGGTCATTGACGAGACGAAATTTGGTCTAGACGGTGAATCGGCAGTCACTTACACCACTACTCTACAAGGTTCCCATCACGGCGTTGCCGTTCCCGTCGACGATGGTCATTTGCTCTACTCGTTGGCTCACGAGAATCGCACCACCCGTGCGCCCAATGCCATGGATCATGCTCTGCCCGAAACCTTTCAAGTTGTCGACTATCAAGACACGGTGCTGCATGAGATTGCCAACATTTCCTCCAAGGACACTTCGTGTTCTGGCTTTCACGGTTCCGCTGCTCAAGACAATACGTTTGCGCTGGCGTGTGATGAAAAACATGGTGGAGTCGTCATTGTGGACTATGATGACTCGGCAGCATCCTATGCCTCGCGAGCCCTCTTGTATCCAACGACTGGAGGTGAGTTTGATGGGTTGCGCACTGGCGGTTTTACCGAACACCACGAGTCTGAAATTATCGTTGGTAACTTTGCCGCTCGCGGTGGCACCTCATTTTACCTCCTGGCCTTTGGCAAGACGGATACGGCTCTCACTGCGGACAATGCGCTCGAGTTGCCAGCGGCTCAATGCTCGTATGCCTTTGAAATGGGAATGGGCAAAATGGTGTTGGTCTTTATGCCCACGGGAACCTTGCACGCCTTTGAATATGACGACGTTGCCGCCGGTTGGAGCGAATTGACCAGTACCACTGTCGTGCCAAACATGACGGCCTGTTCGAAAGCAGTGTTTATTCCAGGAGTCGCCCAAGCTTTTGTGGCGACGCCAGCGAACAAAATGTTGTACTCTGTGGATTTGTCTCTAGTGTCTACTGGTGGCGATATGGTGGTGCACACGTCGACCTTGCCATTTACCCCTGCGGGCATGAAGGTGGCGGGTTTGGTGAATAATCACTTGTGCGATGGTACGGAGACGGATGCTGTTCCAACCCCAGCCCCGGTCATCTCCGCCTCTACCCCAGCCCCTGCTGGTGTTGTCCTTGACCCAACTCCGGCTCCTACCATTGCCATTACCCCCAAGCCTACGGATGCCGAAGATTCCTCTTCTGCCAAGATCCGCGTTGGTGCCGTTGCCATGGTAGCCACTGGAGTCTCCATCTGGATGCTCTAATCAGAAGATCGACGTACAGACCAAGGGTAGTATAGTTCTAAGCTTTAGCGGTTAGTGTTTGTGTCAAGTGATGGAAGTGGCCGTACCAGACGAACATGTTGACACAAAACGCAGAATGACGCAGTTTCTCGGGCCAACCACCCTTCTCGTTTCCTTGAGGTGCCAAACAGAACACCAATAGGCTAACAGCGAGTCGGTTCTTGGTCTATGCCTGGGTCTCACCCAGCGGATGCAGCCCATCGACCACTACTACTGTTTTGCCCTCTTTTTGAATGATACTGCGTCTTCCAACTTGATGTTTTAGTAGGGGCAAGCGACCAAACAAATGGTTAGAAGCAGGACGCGAGAATCGAAGATATGGATAAACGGATTCAAAACCGCCAGCAAAAGATGGCTGAGACCGGCGATCAACTGTTTGTGGACGAAGGTCTACTCCTGATTTCTCAACAAGAGACGCTCGTCAAGTTCAAAGTCTCGCCATTGGTTCTTGCTCAGAAGAAGCTTATGTGCAATCATCAAACAGCAATGCTTCTACCGCTACCAAAAGTGGATACAGTGAGCAAAATCCCCCGCCGCTACACGAACTGTTTTGTCCCATCACTTTGCAGTTGATAGGTGATCCTGTGATTGGCACGGATTGGCATACATATGAATGGTGGACAATCGAACAAGTGCGTGACCGTTGCGCAGGTGGACGCGATCCCATTTCACCCATGTGCGCCGACATGACATTGGCGAGTGACAGGAGGAGTGAGACAGGGTGAAGTTATGAGTAAAGTAGATTCTAAAGTGCTCAATGGCAATCTTCACTCTGGTCCTCTCCCAAAGGGGAGGATATAGTGCTTCACCCGTCGCTTTAGATTATTGCACGTCTTCTTCAGCAAGAGTTTGTGTGATGAGCTGAGGGGGAATTGTGCCTTCTTGTCTCTCGCACTTGCTCTGCATATGATCAACCTTTGCCCAGGCCTGCCACGCTCTGTACTTGTCTTCTGCTACGGAAAAGTATACCAAGGCTGTGTTGCTGTCTGAAAACTGACGCAAGATCGCATCTCCTGCTCGCTCATTGGCAAGTCCCTCCAAATGAACGTAGCCGGTTTCAGCAAATAGAGCAATGGCATCGTCGTACGCAGCCTGGACAGCGACCTGACTGTTGTTCGTGTCCGACATTTCTTCTGCAGCCGCCAGCTTGAGCAAAGGTTTGGCCGACGGAAGAATACCTTTCTTTTCTCGCTTTTCCAGAAATCGCTTCAGTTTTCGGAAACGGACAATGTACTTCTTCTCACCGCTTAGACGGTAAAGAGTTAAGTGAGTCAGCAGTAGGTAATTGCGCGAAAAAGCAGTGCCATAATGGGCGTCCAGCTTACTCCCCGTGCCGGGATTGGCCAATACCAACTCCAAGTATTGGGCAGCGATAAACCAGGCTCCAAACCAAAAGGCAGCTTCGAAGCAACAAAACCAAGTGATATACAAGCCAAGGTCGTTGTTGCACTCGGCATTGTGTCGAAGTGCTTCTCCTTGGTTCATAACGGCTCCAGTAAGCACCACTGGGTCGTCTGACTCTCCCATTAGATTTAAACACACTTGAATAATTGGCGCCGAAACGCTCAACACCGACAATTCGTTGAATTCAATGATAAGGTCGTAGCAAAACATCAATTGTGCTACGGTCGTTTCCAACGGCAGACCACAACATTTCATGACATGCCCCGCATCAATGCCTGCAGTTACTGCCGCGCAAACGTCGCCAGCCTCCATTGCAACTGCGTAACCCTCAAGGAAGATATCTTTCATGTCGATCACTGGCTTTCGGATGTGATAGATACTCGGATAAACGTACAGATACAGACGAGGTAACACCTCCTTCCTGGCATCGAGTACTTCCATCATTCGAAGGGAAAGCATCCCAATGCGATAGGCTTCATCGTAACTGCCTGCGGCACACTGGATGGCTCCATACATCGCGAATCCCATTGGCGATAGCTTACAAAGACCACGGCGAATTGACAACCGCATGGCTCGAAGACAAACAATTGCCAAAACTTCATGGTCGTCAAAGTACGCCGAATGGTGAATCATGCTCATAATCTGCATGGCCATTATTGTCTTCTCGTTCGCCTTTGGAAGAGAAAGAAGGTCCTCGTCCGTCTTCTTTCGGAGGTCACACTTTGCCATGACAAATTCGTAGATTATGTGAAGGAGTTTTGGCCGAGCTGGAATCTTCACACCCAACTGACGCAACACAGTTCGACCCGCACCAATTGCTTCTCGGCCCCGCCCTTGTGAGCCAAGAACGCGAATGTGCACGCACGTAGCTTGAAATTTGTCCTTCAAGGTTTCTCCATTTCGAAAAATGACCTCAATCCACTTTTGGGTTTTCGACGTATTTCCACTGTTCAGAGCTGCAGTTGCAGCTTTCGAGTAGATATCAAGTGTCCAACGATATTGACGTGACCACGTATCGTCTGGTAGCAAATCAATAGCATTTTCGTAGTATTGGTGCCCAGACGCAAAGGCTGATTTGACAAAGCTCTTGTCACCGGCTTCAACGTTTCTTTCCGCCAAGTCATGACAACCTTGCTCATCCTCCGCAACATAACTAGCGCCCATGTTGAGCTGGTCTACAACAAGAAATCGCTCAGAGTCACTGAGGGGCAAATTGCTCTGGACAAGACTTTGACCGATTCGGTAATGCACTCTCTCCCGTTCGGCCTCGGAAAACATTTCTGAAAAAGACTGCATGATTTTGTCATGTGCCCACTTGTAAACAGCGTCAACCACCTTTTCGATAAAGCCTTCTTTCTCAGCATTCCCAAGGACACTGAAAACCATTTCCTCCGACAACGATTCTCTGTGCACTCCCGCTTTCGCAATGACTAGCAACACTTTGGAATCGAAGCTGAAACCCAAACATGACGCCAGTTTCATCAACTCGCGGACCTCCTCGCCGGCTTTCTTTGCTCTCTCGTTGATCACATCGAGAATGTTTCCGGTGACATTAGTCTCGGCCTGAAGAGTCGAGACGTCCCACACCCATCGTTGGCGAGCCTCCGAAAACCTTACCAATCCCTTGTCCTCGAGCAGTCGAAGGTATTGTGTAACATAGAACGGATTCCCCAAGGTTTTCCGTTGACAAATCTCGCTGAGACTTCTAGTTTCATTTGGATCAAGCTCAAGAATTCCCGACAGAAAGCTATTGACTGACTCGCAACTGAAGTTTGTGAGCGGAATATCAATCACACGTTCCGAATGAGGCGAAGAAGATAGTTTCTTGACCAAGTCAATGTGCGGGCCAACTTGTTGATCGTCACGGTACGACGCAATAATGAGCACTTGACCAATGTCAGACTCTATCAAACTTTCAATGATCTCGATAGACTCCTTATCTGCAAATTGCAGGTCGTCCAGGAACAAAACGATGGGCTGCGATTTTGATGAAACGGACTTCAGAAAGTGGCGACATTGCTGTTTGAAACGAATAAAGGCGTGACCAACAGCGAACTCGTTGCCGCTCTGACCCCGAGAAGTAGCAAAATCGTGGTCCTCGATGCTACTGTTCCAATCAACTATGCGTGATACTCCTGATACAAGCCTCGCCAAAATCTTGACTTCTTCTCCCAGACTCTCCATCAACTTTTTCTTGATCTGATGAACATGTTCACTCTGTATCGCCAAGTCACAAATCTCATCAAATGCTGCCACAAGGGCGGGATAAGGGTCAAGTTGTCCCGGTGCTTGATCAAACTTGCCGGTCACGTACAGGGCACCATCCTTCGAAACTGGCCCCCGGAGTGACTCCACAAGACAGGTTTTCCCTATCCCTGCTGATCCATGCACCAAGATAGTAAGAGGGCGAGGTGATTTCTTGCTGTGGTTGGTGTTGGTGTTGTTGCTGTCATCATTGTTGCTGTTGCTGTTGTCGTCGCGGACTTGCTCGTAGGCTTCCACGAGCCGCAATGCCTCGGCAGATCTTCCATATACGTGTTGCGATACACTTTCCACTAGTGTAGTTTTAATCATCGACTCACCACCTTTGGTGGGGTCATCACTGATGGTGTCCAGACATGAAGCACCAGTAACTGCTGTGATTTCGCTGTTGTCAGTCGATGCAGCGCCACTCGGGAAGGAGACGTCGTTCAGCATCCTGTGAGCTGCAATGTATTACCCGATGGATGCCCCAAGTCGTAAATTGTAGGGCCAACACTCCCTCTTTCTGGATACTTGGTACTATCGTTAGTTACTCCGGAGCAGTATTATCGAAACGTGTTCTTTGATGTTCCAGGATTAGTTATTTTCACGTACTTGTAGTGTCATTCTACTATGTACTCTCTATGTTATGCACGGAACCGGTACCCAAAATCGACATCCACACCATGTCGTGGGGTTCTGGTGTAGCTGCCACGTGCGTGAAATTTTAACCGTACCTATCTTTGTACTGCACCTAAAGTCTCACTAAACAAATAAATATGCTTGATTTGTGACCGTGCCAAGGTCTGATGTCGTATCCAGGCTGTATCGGCACCGTTTGCTGGATATAGGGAACAACTATGCATCCACATATTCGAATATATAACACTCACCTCCACAGTGAACCGCTGGTCCGTGACTCGGTCATTATTCAGGTTTGGGCTAAAATAGATTGGTAGCGTGCTACTGCATACTTGGGGTGAAACGATAGGCGGTGGGGTAGGGTGGCATAACTCTATTCGGTGGACAACGCCGCCTTAAGAGCCGCTTTGACCAGAGCTCGACGACATGGAAAGAGTGTTCGCGACGAACTATATCGTGCTCAGGACGGAAGGTTGTGGCTGAGCGAAGCCCCACATGAAGAGAAGAGGGATCAGAAGGCTACTACCGAAGCCTATTAGGCGCAACCCTGGTGGGATACCAATGGGCGGATCTTCAAGGTTGCGGCAACTCCTATTGATGAAGCACAGACTCCTCCCGCTCCTCCCGTTGATAAAGTAGACTACTGCATCTACCGACAGAGACAGTGTTCTAGTAGGATTTCAGTATAGCGCTCAAACGGGCCAAAACCCTGCACATTTCATACAAGACAGCAGGCAGCATTTCCACTATAGGTCGCGTGGTTAATGGCATCATCGTTGCTTGCGATTTACGCTACAGCTGGACAAGGACTGTATCTACTAGATTATAGATTTGTTGCAATTGAGATTGATGCTGCAGTCTCGCCTCTACTGTTGTGTACGCTTCTAACGGAAAGAACTGTTGTGTCACCACGCCACACAAGCTAGCAGTGTTGGCCGTACTATATCCACCAGCAAAACGATGTCACTACTTGATAATCTAGCTAGCATGAGCTGCTTACGCCAAACTCCGCCAGGTAATCCTAGACTTCATGATGGTGTACTTCCTACAAGTACGACACATACAGGTAAACGCTGTGAGCCAATAGCACAGACGAGACCCGGCCACCGACGACACAAGCAAGCAAGCATAGACGACCGTGGACCCGCGGGATCATACAGACACCACCAAGCACCATAGAAGCAGTAGGCTGTTGTCGGCTTGACTGTCATGAGTCCGTGCAACGCTTAGGGCGTGTTGTTTCTTCTCCTACTTTTTTGTTACGCGACGACAACACACACAGCCGACTTTATTTAGCCACAACACCATAGCATGATCTCCTAGAGAGAGAAAGCTGGATCGATTGTTTTGCATCGATTGTTTTATATCGAACACCAACCCCAACCCCAACCCCAACCCCTGTATCTTGCTGAAGCCATGCTGCATCTTATCAGTAAGAGGAGACGCAAAGATCATGTACGAAACGATGCCAACCCTCGTGTCACACATCCTCGCGGGATGGCAAGACTGCGTCGGTTACCATCGAGCATACTATGATGTTCTTAGTAACTGTACTTTGACAGAGAAAGATCGTGGGTTGTCACCACCGTCCCGCGACGCGGGACCTATGTCAACCATTGACATTCTTGCACGCTTTTTGTTATCTACAAAAACAGTCACACTTGTGCTGATTGTACTGTGTGTTGTCACTTCGTTTCACGTTGAAAATGTTGCTAAATTCTTCCCCTCAGGGATGAAGCATCTTTTACGCAATGAATGCACGACAACGACGATTTCGCCGGTCGAGTTAGAGCAGTGACACATAAATTGCTGACACTATACTTCAAGAAGCAATGCTTCGAAGATCTCAACTCTAGCTGTGGTGAAGAAGCTCTTGTTGTCATCTGTGGTGGTGGTATCAGTTTTCCGACGACACGGGTTCACTACAACTTGCGGGTTTCCAAACAGAAAACACGCCGACACAATCAGTGCGCTACCAACTAGAAAGGGTGTCGAAAACGGCGCCTGTTCCGCACGCATTGAAATCCCCGAAGAGAGAATAACTGCCACACATGTAGCCAAACCCTTTCGCACACTGTCGGCAGACTTGACAACGACTGCCACTAAGAGCCCTCCGCCTCCTATTAAGGAGATTTGAAGCCATACCCATGGTGTGAATCCATGAAACAGGGGCTGTCTTGCGGACAAGGACGAGATTTTGATGAG
>JAVCKV010231087.1:4995-15867 GCA_032274145.1 Herpochondria borealis | reverse complement strand
ATTGCATATTCGTTTCGATGGGTTCTGCCCATCCACGAATATTCACACCTTGGCAACGTTCTGGAAAAAATAATAAAAAATTAACCCTACCCAACCCGGAGGAACTGAAGGAGTCGGCCACCGCGGCGAGGCCCTGGACCGTGGCGGCGGCGGCGTAGACGCGATTCAGGGCACAGTATTTCGATTTCTTATCTCTCACTCCACACTCCCTCCGACCCGCTACCCGCGTCGACATTCTGCAATCCTACCCCAATCCCCGCCACAAACTCCAGCAAAGAAAAACGAAAGCACCGTATTCCACAAAAAGAAGACTACCGCAACACAATGAGTCCTGCCGTCGCCGATACCAAAGCCGACACGAAAATGGAAGACGACCCTCTGTCCGGGCTTAAAGCGGAGATCGAGGCCGACGACGCCTGGGCACGCAGCATCTTCGGCCGAGTGCCCCTCTCCGTCTACGGCGGTGATCCCAAGGGACAGAAGGCCTCCGAAAAGGCCCTGTCCAAGATGTGGACAACCAACAATGACAAAAAGAAGACCCCCGTCAAGAAGCAAAAGAAACCGTCACCGGCATCCACTGCAGACATGGAAGTCGACACCGAGCGCTCAAAGCTGTCACAGAAACTCAAGGAGAAAATTGGCGAGAAACGCGTCGAGCGCAAGGCCGACGATGAGTCTGCTATTGCACGCCGTACTACTCGCAAGCAGAAACGTAGCGAGGCCGCCGCCACGAAAAAGAAGCAGACTCGTCAGGAGAAGAGCAAGGCCGACAAGCAGACTGGCAACCAGCAGAAGGCCCAGGCCACCGACTCCGACGCTGCACTGGACAACGCGGACGACGCGGACGATGCGGACGGTGCGGACAAGACTGACGGCGA
This sequence comes from Herpochondria borealis, assembly GCA_032274145.1. Lineage (NCBI taxonomy): Eukaryota > Rhodophyta > Florideophyceae > Ceramiales > Ceramiaceae > Herpochondria > Herpochondria borealis. The sequence goes on along the minus strand of JAVCKV010231087.1, from coordinate 14,989 downwards.
TGACGCGATGGAGCTGGCCGATACGCTCGAGACGATGCGCGTCGCTGGCCTCGACGAAAGCGGGGACAAGTCGAAGAAGAAGCGCAAGGTGTCGAATCGAAAGCTCAAGCAACTGCAAAAGAACCTCGAAGAGGCTACCCAGGATAAGCAACTTATGGAATTGGCCGCCACGGGCGACGGCTCTGGCGCGGAGGACGGCGAGGACGACAATGACGGCGAGTCTGAGAAGAAAAGCGCGGCGGAGGCGGTCAAGGAGCGGGAGATGGAGAAGGCGATGATTCGCGCGACGGGTGGAAAAGTGAAGGACGACGTGTCGAAGATCAAAAAATCGATCCGGAAGGAAAAGCGTAAGCCGGCGAAGAGCAGGGAGGAGTGGGCCAAGCGCGTGCAAAGTGCGGAGAAGGAGAAGCGCGAGAAGCAGGAAAAGCGTGAAAAGAACATCAAGGAGCGCAAGGAGCAGAGGGCCGACGCCAAGGCGGGCGGAAAGGCGGGCTCCAAGGGCGCCAAGGGCGCCAAGACGGCCAAGGGCGCCAAGACGGCCAAGGGCGCCAAGTCTGGCAAGAAGAGCACTCCAAAGAAGCGGTAATCGCAACAATAGCTACTTTAAGAGAAGTAGGACTTAAAAGCTTCCACGTGTCATCCCATGAGTGGACCAACGTTCACTTCACTTGCCACGTTGATCCGATACAGTTGCATGCCAAAATTAAAACTTAAATTTAACAAGTAACGGAAGTACCGCCGCCGACCGGATCTAGTAATCCTATGCACCATCCCACGTCCTAACCCCCGGGCAGCGCGGCGGATCACAATCTTCTCCTTGCCGCACCCTCCGCTCTCCAAGCAAACCGTCGTGCCCCCATCCAGCCAGGCACGACTCGCGTGTCCAATTCCCCAGTTCGTGGCTTCCACTCTGTTCCCAAGCGACGCTATCTCAACACGCAGAGGTGCCACTGTGCGTTGCAAAACTCAACGGAAATATGGCCGACCAGGCCGGTGATACCAATCAGCTAGGGAGTACTGAACTGCCCACCGCCTCAGTCGAAGAGCATCAGCACAAGCACGACCAGGTTGCTGACCGTGCCGCACCGCCGCTGGAGGACGAGCCATTTGCAAAGCGCCCGAAGGTGAATACTGAGGTCACTGCGGAAAAGGGCGCTGCCATCCAGTCCGCTACTGAGAACGACAAACCCAAAATGAAGCCAAAATTCCCCGTCTCTATCGGCATCCGCGTCGAGTCCTCCTCGAAACAGCCTGCAGCATCCACAAAGCTCGGCGAGTCCCCGCCCATGCTCAAGACTTATTGCCAGCACGACGTCTCCGTCCCGGCCGACTATCCGTCCGACTATGACATCCAGGCCCTCACCATGCCGGAAACCCTCGCAAAGGAATACAACTTCACCCTCGACGCGTTTCAGAGAGAGAGTGTCAAATGTCTTGAGCGCAACGAAAGCGTCATGGTCGCTGCACATACCAGTGCCGGAAAGACAGTCGTCGCGGAGTACGCTATTGCGCTCGCTCTACAAAACAAGCAGCGCGTTATCTACACCTCGCCCATCAAGGCGCTCAGCAATCAAAAATATCGCGAACTCTCTGCTGAATTCGACGACGTCGGACTCATGACGGGCGATGTCACCATCGATAAGAACGCCTCCTGCCTCGTTATGACCACTGAGATTCTGCGCAGTATGCTTTATCGCGGCAGTGAAATTGTTCGCGAAGTTGCCTGGGTTATTTTCGACGAGGTTCACTACATGCGCGACAAAGAACGTGGCGTCGTCTGGGAGGAGACCATTATTCTCGTACCTGCCAACGTGCGCTTTGTCTTTCTCAGTGCTACTATTCCAAACGCTCGCGAGTTCTCGGAATGGATCGCCTTCCTCAAGAACCAGCCATGTCATACCATTTACACAGACACACGCCCAGTTCCTCTGCAACATTACTTGTACCCAGAGGGTGGGAAGGGCCTCCATCTTATTGTAACTGACAAGGGCGAGTTTAAAATGGAGGCATTCGAACGCGCCGTTTCAGAAGTTTCTCATCAGGCAACGACGAAGAACTCTCCTGGGTTTTCAAAACGGAAACCAGGGAAGCAACAATCCGGCCCTGGAAAATCAGAGGTTTTCAAGGTAGTGGAAATGATAAAGGAAAGAGACTTTCATCCTGTAATTGTCTTTTCCTTCTCCAGGCGGGACTGTGAGACGTTTGCCATGCAAGTATCAAAACTAGACTTCAACGATGAGGAGGAGCGTGAATTGGTGCAAAAGGTCTTTGAAAACGCCATTTCCGCTCTAAATGAGGAAGACAGAGGGCTTCCCCAAATTGTCGGAGTCCTTCCTCTCCTCCTTCGTGGTATCGGGATTCATCATTCCGGTCTTCTTCCGATCATCAAGGAAGTTGTTGAAATTCTTTTCAGTGAGGGTCTGTTGAAATGTCTGTTTGCCACGGAGACTTTTTCTATGGGACTGAACATGCCTGCACGAACTGTAGTCTTCACAGGGATCCGAAAGTTCGATGGTACTTCGAGGCGACTTCTGCTCGCTGGAGAGTACGTCCAGATGAGCGGAAGAGCTGGTCGACGTGGTCTTGATGAGCGGGGTACTGCCATCCTCATGAGCGATGAAAAAATTGAAGCCGCTACTGCAAAAGAGCTCATGAGCGGACAGGCCGAACCGCTCAAATCCACATTCCGACTCGGGTACAATATGTTGCTCAATCTCTTGCGCGCAGAAGAGGCCGACCCAGAGTTTGTCATCGTCAGGTCTCTTGCGCAGTTCCAAGGAGACCGAAAGGTACCTCAACTTGAAGCTAAACTGGAGGAAGCTGAAATCCGGAGAGACAGCATTTCGCTCAGTGGATCTGAGTTCGGAATTACCGAACAACAGGTCCATACCTACTTCCGCCTACGAGATCATGCTGAGAAGCTCCGAGCTGAAGTCCGGGATGCCATACATCAACCCAAGCACATCCTGCCATTTTTGCGGGCGGGCCGGCTGACAAGAGTATTCATGGCAAATTCAAAGCAAGACTACGGGTGGGGGGCAGTAATTGACTGCTTGAGCAAGGACAAAGCCAATGGAAGAGGGGCAGAAGAAGAGCGCTATACCGTCTATGTATTGCTGCGATGCCTTGCGGGTTCTCCGAAGGGTCAGCGACCACGACCATTTGTTTCTCCTGCAAACGGGGCTTCCCCGGAGTCAAAGGATCCTCGGAATAGGAAAAAGCAAAGTAATGCAGCCGGTAAGGAGGAATGGATCGTGCTTGAGTGCTCCATGAGAGATCTTCAAGGCCTATCGGCGCTCCGTGTTATGAAACCTGGCGATCTCAGACCAATCGAGCCGCGCGCTTCAGTTGGCCGTGCGGTCGTCGAGGTTTTGCGGCGATTCCCTGATGGCCCCCCTATGCTTGACCCATTCTCAGACATGGGAATCTTGGATGAGAAACTAGCTATTCTCTTGAAGAAGGTTGAAGCAGTGGAGGAGGCGATGACCAACTCACCAGTAGCGAAGAGTGGTGAACTGAAATCATTGATGGAGCAATGGGAAGAGCGAGAACGTCTAAACGGGAAGGTGAAAGAGCTAAAGATGGAAGTCAAGGGCGCCAAGGGTCTGATTCTCGTTGAGGAACTGAAGAGAATGAAGCGCGTACTTCGCAGACTGGGCTTTTCGAATGCAGCTGGAATCGTTGAAGTGAAGGGAAGAGTTGCATGTGAGATCAACACTGCGGACGAGGTAGTCATCACTGAGCTTTTGTTAGGGGGAAACCTCAATGAGATGCCCGCAGACATCTTGGTGTCGCTGTGTTCTTGTTTCGTCCTGGACGAAGGCAGGAGAGAAGACAAAATAACTTTGCCAAAGCATTTGAGCGGGGCATATGACACCTTGAGACAAGTGACCACCAGAGTGGGTACTGCCAAGAAGGAAAGTGGAATTACCATGGATGTTGATGCCTACGTGGATTCGTTCAGACCGAACGCCATGACCGTCGTTTACCAGTGGATGCAGGGAGACAGCTTCGCAGACGTGTGTCAGTCGTCCGACTTATTCGAAGGAAGCGTGATTAGATGCCTTCGACGGCTGGAAGAATTGCTTCGGCAGCTCATTGCGGCTGTGAAAAGCATTGGCAACACCGAGCTTGAAGAGAAGTTTGAATCAGGTTCAGCCAAGTTGAAGCGAGGTATCGCATTCCAATCCTCTCTTTACATTTAGCGATGCAAGATGTCTTGTGGCTAGAGCTTCAGCGCTGTAACACAGGAAAAGTGCCACGTTCGTTCTCATTTTTACCTGAAAGCCTGACCCTGATCCAGATCTAGAGGTAAACGCTGATGTTTCCAAATTTAGAAATTTGTCTGGCTTACCGAGCACTTAATTCAGGTTGACCCTGTTTCCAACCGTGCACAAACCGCGAATAGGGATATAGGCTGGGGTGTCCGTCACTCCACGCAATCTCCACGGCGTAGTTTCCGACAGCCCGAATGTTCTTCGGCGTGATGGTCTCCGGAACTGAAGCGGGGTCAAGCTTCACTACTCCAGTCATTTCATCAACACACAATGCGCATCTACATTCCCTCCGAAGCGCTGCGGGCGAGACGTTTTGCGGTGGTGATTCATCACCCATCTTGACAACGATGCTACTAGAGGCTTCATCGAAAGCTACGTCCGGAAGCCGAAGACCACCGCGGATGATCTTAGAAACTTCCCTCGCGACGCATGACGCAAGCTCGCCGTAATGCTCCGACGGTGGTGCTTCAGGGTCTGCGACGACAAATGGAACACCGCTGTCACTTCGCTCAGAAAGGGTAGGGTCGATCGGCATGGTAAACGAGTTGGTCAAGCCGTATTGCTCAACAAGGCGTTGCTGGTGGCCTTTGCCAAAAATAAAGTGCTTGACGCCAGTGTCCGGTGCAACGAAGAAGGACATGTTCTCCACAACAGCAATGCTAGGCACAGAGACCTTGTCAAACATGTCAATTCCTTTCACGACATCGACAAAAGATAGCTTTTGTGGGGTGGTGACGATGACAGCAGCTGTGATATTGATGATCTGGCTCAGGGTCAGTTGGACGTCCCCCGTGCCTGGCGGGAGGTCCAGGATGAGGTAGTCTAACGCGCCCCACTGCGTTGTGGTGAGCAGCTGGTTAAGCACGCTTGCAATCATTGGGCCGCGCATGATTGCTGAGTCCGGATTCACGTAGCCAAACGACATTAGCTTGACACCATTCGCTTCAAGCGGTTGGATACGGCCGTCTGCAAACTGAACGGCACGGTCGTCCGGAGTGACAAGGGTGGGAAGGCTTGGGCCATAGATGTCTGCGTCCATGATGCCGACGCGCGCTCCGCGCGCGGCAAGCGAGTATGCGAGGTTGACAGCCGTGGTGCTCTTTCCAACACCGCCCTTGCAGCTCGCGACAGCAACGATGGCGTTGACGTGGTCGAGGGCGCCGGTGGCGGTGACGTTATTTGAGGACGGGGGGGTGGCGGTCATGATGGCGTCTGCCTTGCCAACCCAGGGGAGGGACTCTGCCAAACGGCGGCAGTCTGCTTGGAATGCGTCTTTGATGGGACATGCTGGCGTAGTGAGCTCGACCTTGAAGCTGACGTCGAACATACCTGGGATGGCTGGAACCGGTGTACATTGGATGTCTTTGATGAAGCCTAGGGAGACAATGTTCTGATGAAGGTCTGGATCAATGATCTCGGAGAGAACGTCAAGCAGCTCCTGTTTGCGGGCTGTGTCCGTGGTGGAGGTGACGGGAGCTGCTGTCGCTGAGATAACAGAGAGAGGTCGTGGAGATGCGCGGGAATTGTTCCTTGACGCAGAACGGTGGGAGCAGATGTTTTTGCACTTCGCGCCAAGGAAGGAAGTGAGAGAGACTGATGCCGGTGCCACAAACGCCATGGTTTAGAGGTCACCTGTGGAGTCGAAAGATGTGCGAGGAAGCGTTGAAACGACGGCGCAGTACACAGCGGGCGTCGTGATGAGATGGCGGCGACTGGGGCGCCTCTGCCCGCAGAAGGATGATGTGATGGCCAATGCCGTAGTGAGGTGCCCGCGAGATATTTGGCTGGGAGTTAACGAGGATGCAGCTAGAATGGTGCATCAGCACTGTAAGACACATGTACTGTAATGTATTATTTTGCAACCAAGCGGCACGCGTCCCCACCGCTTCATTGCAGAAACGGCATCCCCATCCATACTTGCAGCGCCCCTTCCTCCTTTTCTGCGATCAAATTCCCATCTCAGGCTGACTCAACAATATCCCAACAAGATCCCAACAAGATCCCTTCATAATCCATTTCAACTCTCGGCCCGCAACGCAACGCATCGATTTCGTGTCCCCACCGCAAGCTGCAACCATGGAAGAGAGGCATCTACAATCGGAAAGCCAGCGCAACACATCGACACCTGCATCTTTCGTCCAGTCCTCCACGCGGGAGCAGCCCCATCACTTCATCCTCCATTTATGCGACCGCCTCTCGCCCTCCATCCCCCTGACCGCATCCTTCACCACCACCCCTAACTGTTTTCTAAAACATCCCATATCTCCTCTTCCTATTCACCTGCTGCATCGTTTCCACAATGAACTATATCTATGAGAAGCCGTCCACAGGCTGCCCGGAAATTGACCTTCTCCTGCAAAACGTCGACATTCTCCGCGAGAAGCTGCTCGAGTTTCGTGACATCCTTGGTAACAAGTATATCGACCACCCGAAGGAAACAGACTGTCAGAAGGCCGTCCTTCGTCAGCTCGACCGCTACGAGCAGGCCCGACAGATTGCCGAGCGCGCCGCCTCGTACCGCTACGACGAGGAAACCGCTGCCAAGATTATCGAGGCCCTCGAGGACGCCCGCGAAACCACCGCGGAGGATGTGCTGGACTACCACCGCGCAATGCTCACCTACGACCGTCGCGCCGACGAATACAACCGCGCTAGCGTGTTGGCCCGCCAGTTTCTCTCGCCACGTACCCGCTTCAACGAGGCTTGGGAGGAAGAGGACCGAATTGGCCGCTCGGCCTTTCCCGAGGCCAACATGTTCTTCGTTGTCGTCGTCGTGTTCGTGATCCTGGGCATTTGCTCCATGTTCTACTCGGAGGCTGTCGAAGCTCGTTGTAAGGCCCATCCCACTGTTTGGCAGATCGCATCCGCCTCCGAGCTTAAGACGTTCACTCTCCCAGACTTTGTGTGCACGTTTCGCCAGACTTTGTTGGCTTACTACCACGCTGCACAAGCATTCTGGAACGGCACCGCGGGTACTATTGACTATTCCAACTGGATGGACTACGCACCCGGTTCCACTATCTGTACCGTGAAGAACTTGAGCAACTTGATCAAAGCCGCTGATTCAATTTCGACAGCCCCCATGTCAACCGTCATTGACGTAAGCAACATGACAGCCGGTGAGCTCTAACTTCGTCCCTTCACGTCGTGCTATTTAATGGCGACAGAAGTGTCGACAACTGACGTACGGCCCTAACTATTAGGCATTGCAACATGCCCACTCCCGTACAATGTAGTATTGACAACTAGTTATGGACCCCCCGTTTTTTCTCTCCATTTTGTACCTCGACTTAACTAAATGTGTAAACTCTCTCTCCCGAGCCGATCCGTGTAATCGCTCAAGCATCATCGAGTGGAATAGATATGGGCGATGAAAACAGTGAACGAAGCATAGCAGCTTCCTCTGCCATCTCATCCTTCGTACGAGGTTTGCGATCTTCGTCAGCATCGACGGCGGGTCCGCGGTTTGCATCTGATTTGTCGAGGGCATCGTAGATTTCGTCGCTTTTCTGAAAGTCGCCCTGTCTGCGAGGGATGACGTGGATATGGACATGAGGAACCGTCTGCCCGGCCGCCTGCCCGTCTTGCATGGCGAACGTCATGGACTCGGCATTAAATTGGGCTTCCAGTGGCGTCGAAAGCGCCTTTGCAGCCTTCCACAGGTCTGTGACCTCCTCGTCGGTCAGATCGGCAAACCTTGGGACCACGCGACGGGAAATCACGAGGCAGTGACCTTTCCCCATAGCGCAATACATAAACACAGCAGAATATTCGAGTCAGTCGCAGAGGTATCAAGTGGGGTTAAGGGGCAAAGAGTGTCAGGGCTAGTTCTAGTCAGGGCACGTACCAGGCAAAATAGGCTTGAGATTGACCATGGCGATGGAGTGCTTTGTCAGATAGAATGCCTCCGCCCATCGACAGGTCCACGGCCCAAACAAAAAGCCAGGAGCTGTCATTTTTCAACAAACCTTAGCTGCAGGAGAATTTCAATGGGGTGGACGTGGGGTTTCGGTGTGTCGCGATAAGAGTTAACGAGTACGGTTGAAGCGCCGTTGGGCCAAGTGGGGTTCGGATCAAAGAAGTCCAAAGCAAGTATTGTGCTTTGATAGCGGGAAAGGGATACAACTCGGAAGAGTATCCGATGAGCAGCGCAAGTGATTCTGTCTACAAGCTCTACTACGTCGTGAATGGTTGTTTCTAATAGGACGTCGACTTTGCCCAATTAGCCGTCTGAAGTACGTTTGATCTCAAAATCACCTTTACTTCCCGCTTCCCTCCCCGGCACGCGCCTCCTTGCAATGCCTTTGACTTCGGAAGTACGACTAGTAGAAGGAATGGCACGATTCTAGTAGGACACAACACTCTTGCTATCGTGGTTGATGCCCAACAACTCTTTATACAAGCTACGATACGGGTTTAGTAGTACCGCAGCGTGTGGGATATCGACAGCTCATTATCCGAGTTTGCCTTACTCTCTGTGTAGTGTGCCCACAGCGGTGGAAAAACTATGAGATCGCCTGCGCTCAGGGTCACCTCCTCGCAGAGGTGAGCCCCGTGTTTCCAAAATTCTTTGAACATCATCGAGTCAGGACGGTGCAGTCTCACCCGCGCTCGTCGATGCAAGGGATGCCCAAGCGGGTAAATGCCGAGCTCCTTGAGGACATTGGGCGGGAAGAAAAGCATCCGCTTGGACCCACATCTCTGGTAAAGCACAGAGTCCGATGCATCATAATGCAGAGGAGAAACAGTCCCATCGTAGCTTATCCATACCCTTTCACCTTGTGCCACCCGCACGTCTCGCACTACGCTTTTGAATAACTGCTCGTCGCTGGCCAACCGGCTCTGAACGTATATGTGATCTTGACCGCCACGAACAGTCAGTCTCGGCATCCTACTGTCAATGAACAATCTCTCAACAGCGTCTGTCGTTGGAATAGAAAGCAACCGGCTGGGCGGTGTGAAACTCCCGTCGTCTATCCACGGGTGTTGCTGTCGGCAGAACATTATTTCGTTGGTTGCTGCTACCCGACATTCCACTTCGGGCATTGAACTGCAAAGCTGTTTCAAAACTGAAGGTGTGTCTTCTGGAAACCGACCCAGTCCGACTCGTCTGAACACAATTGGATGTTCAAAAATTCCGAAAAAGTCTCTAGAGTTCACTTCCTCGTCTGTCGCCTCTTTCACGCACCTATTTGGTCTTATTTGTATAGAAGGTAGCCTTGCTCTTCGGTAATGTCGACGCTTGGTAAACAGCTCCTCGTTTCGTCGTGAAAATATAACTTTTTCTTGAACATCACGCAAAAGATTCTTTGCCATGCGTGTAGCAGACTGAAAAAATGGGAGCTCTTCAACCAGGTCATGCGGAACGAGTTGTACAAGCTCCAGCTTTTCGGACACGATATCAGGCTCCTTTGTCCCGTTAACCGCGGCCGCTCCGTAAATATGCTCTAGTGTAAGTTGTTCCACAACTTCGCAAATATCCTCGGAGAGTTTCCGACCCTCGACAAACAACCTTTCGTACGTCATACCGGCTAACCCAGTATGGGGCGAGGCACAAGCAATTTGCAGAGCACGCAATGTGACATCCGAAAAGTGCGGGAAGCACGACGCAATGGCCCGGTAACAGGGGACGAGGTCGCGGCTATGGAACCCGACTCTTCCTGCTGAGAGCTCAGAGAGTGCTCGAAGACATCGCTTGAGAAACCATTTTAACACAT